>JAODAL010010932.1:0-102460 GCA_025379985.1 Phyllomedusa bahiana | reverse complement strand
AGCCAAAGAAACCCAGGGCTTACTGCGGGGAACAAAGAAAACCCCCTTTAAAAAGGGGTTTTCCTGGCCAAAAGTTTTGTTTGAGCTGAAAGCGCTTATCTAGCCCGCAGTAGAACAGGTTCATGTTCGGGCCCCCATTTATGCACAAATGTGTGCAAAAAAAAATGTGCCTTTGTGTTAAAAGGGCCCCTGATATAAATTGTTTGCCTAGAATTTACTATAGTTTGAGGGGGGTATTTTGTTAAGGGTTTTTGAAAAGGATATATTTTAGTCACTTTATTTTTTTTTTTAAGAAACAGAATACATATACAGTAAATCCAAACAGCAAATACATCATCAAAAAATTTTAAAACAAAAGGAGCACATTACTCAAATATTTGCTGTGTTCATGCTACCAATTTAAAAGAGTTGGTAAAGAGCTGTTTACATGTGGCATCTATGTGAGAGTATTTAAAATATATATTTTTGGGCAGAATCCATTGTCGGGGGTCCCGTGAGAATCCCAAAGGAGACAAGAATGGATTCCCAGGGGTGAGGAATATGGTTTGTGGACCCAAACAGAAGAATATGTGTTATTTTATATTGCAAGTAGAGGTTTAGGGGCCCAAACTTTTAGTAAGAGCTTAAACGGGGAAAGTAAGCTTTATTTATACAAAGTACTTTTTCTGTTTTTGCTAAACTACTGCTGAGATAACTAGCACCTTAGTTCTTATGATAATTTACCCATGTTATTGTTAGCTATATTATCATTACTATGGCTTACACTTAATATAAGTAGGCGTTTGCTTTTATATACAAATCTACACCCTTGGTATGTGGTAAAGAATATATCCAGTATACAAGCTCATTATTGTTCCTAATATTACTATAAATATAGTAATATTGGGTGAAATATAAGACGGATGTATAAATACATGTGACGAAACCTTTTTTCACAATATTTTTCTTTAGTAGATTGATAGATAAAGATGGATGGTTTGGGTGGATGTTATGATAAAGATAGAGTTGAAAAACCCGAAGTTTCTACATATATAAAAAGACCTTTGCATGTTTTTTTTTCATCGGACAGAAATCAGAATAAACCTTGCCCCCTTGTAGGTCAATTAGGAACCAAAATTTTTTTTAAATTTTCCAAATGCAGAAATTTTAGAGGAGAGAATGTTTTAAAGGATTTTTATTACTTTCTGCAAAAATCAAAAGTTTTAATAATTTCATTGTATTTGGTAGCTTTTTCCCCTTTAAAATGTTGACTTGGGTCAAAAAGTTTTGGATATCTTACCCAAGCCCTTTACCAAAAGTTGGTAGGAATTTTTGGCGCTTCCTTGACAGAAGGTGTAACTGGCCCCTGTTTTTTGGTCGCCTTGCTTGCTCTGTCTTTTCAGCTTTGCAAAAATTTTCATGTCAGCCACGGACAGTCTCCAAAAATGCGATCTTGTTCATGTGTGCATTTGCAAACATTAATTTTGGTTTTAATGTTTTTTTTTTTTGGAGTAATGGCTTCTTCCCGGCAAGTGACCTTTCAGCCCTGTTGATACAGTACTATTTTACTGTGGATAATGCACAATCTTACCAGTTCCTCCTCATTTCACAAGGCTTTGCTTTTGTTCTTGGGTTGATGTGCCATGTAGACCAAAGAATTTCTTCTGAGACACAGAACCAGTTCCTTCCTGGCAGTATGATGGTGGACATTCCCCTCTTGTTTGTATTGCGTTTAATTTTTTTACAGATGAATGGGCACCTTCAGGGATTGGAAATTGACCCAAGGATTCCAAACTTGTGCAAGTCACAATTCTTTCCCGATATCTTGATTTCTTTAGACTTTCCCATGGGTTAACAGAAGCAGTGGTTTGGTGTGATTAAAATACATCCACAGGTGTGTTTAATAAAATCGATGTTGCCAATAAAGTATAGAACTTACAAAAAAAAGAATCATAATTGGGCTGTCCAAATTGTTTAAAAGGGAAAAGAATATAGTTATTAAATGCCCTTAAAAAAAATTCTCTCCTCTTCATTTTCTGAAATTTATATAAAAGAAAATATAAATAAATTTTTGGGAATCCCAAATTTACCCAAAAGTTAAGGTTTGTTTGATTTCATATCAATAGTGGAAAAAATGTATGTGTTTTTATTTTATTTTTATGTAAACTTTGGTTTCAAATGTAGTAGATAGATAGATGATAGATAGATGTAGTAATGATAGATAGATGTGATAGATAGATAGATAGTTTTCTTTATCCCCCTTTTTGTCAGACTCTTGCCCCATTCCCTGTCTTGCACAGCTTTTTCAGTTACTTGATGTTCATTCCTGTATCATTCTTGATATTCAACCAATCGGCCTTAGGTCTCCCCTGTTTTATTTTACCATTAATCATCTCCCTTTCTAGTGAATTTGCCCTAATTACATAACCAAAGTAGATTAGTTTCTCTCTGGTGATCTCGTATTCCAGGGACAATTCTGGATTTACAGCTAGCTTAAGGTACAAGAAGGGCAGCAAAACATGACATACCAACTATGCTGGGGGTGTGACTGTGGGTTAAGGAAAGACCTAGTGACTAACGCTGTAAAACTAATCCTATGGATCAAAATCAATATATTTTAAATATAGACAGTCTCAGACTGACTTACAGCGGAGCAGGAGAAAACCCCAGTAAGCCCCTGGGTATGGTGGCAATTTGGTCATGGTGGGCCAATGAGAATAGCAAGCTTGGGGTTGCTTTTCAGGGAGAAAGGCAGAGAAAAAGAGGCAGGAAGCAAGCGGTGTTTTTTTTGTCTATTTTGCGCCAAAAACACTTTTGACGCCATACTCTCGTAAATGAATTGTCGTACACCAAAACTAGGCGCATTATACGTCGGGCACGTAATAGCAGCAATGATACGCTGTGCACCTCCATTACGCAATGCACCTATTGAGGCGCATTACATACACTAGTAATGATATGTTATGCGCCTCCATTACGCAATGTGCCTCAATAGGCGCATTACATACACTACCAATGATACGCTTTGCACTTTGATTTGCGCAATGCACCTTTTTAGGCGCAATGCACCTTTTTAGGTGCATTAAGTTTACTATGCAAGGTATACCTGATGCCAGATTTTTGAGAGGATCGTACTTTACAATGATTTAATGTGCCTAAAAACTGCCGTGGTGCCGCCAATTTTCGGACATGTCGACCTAACACTGTTGTTATCACCTCACACAACACATTAGATATCACATGGCGGGACTCGCATAAGGACTATCTTCTAGATGATTACATAACCCCTCAGCCACCAATGACCTCCATCCGGTGGCTCCACATCTAGCTCCACATATGTGCCCAATGGCAGCCATGTGCATAAGGACAGAATTCCCTTTCTCCAAGTTGTTAAGCGCACAGGCACCACAGCAAACAGTACAATAACATAACACAGACACAAAAAGTTACAATTCACATTAACAATAAGGTCAAGATCTGTAATGGCTAATATCAAACATAGCTTTTCTAGTGGTGTTCAGTTCCATAACTGTTAGATGACTCTCAGGAGGGCAGCATATAGTTCCTATGCTGTTTTTACATTGTTCGCCATTAGTGACCACATTTCCCATGCCATGGTTCCTCTGCATTGTGTATGTTATATCTACAGGTCTTTTAGTTATAGCTAATAGATAATACTGACTTGACAGATAATGTGTTTTTTGGCTTTTACAAACTCTTGTTTTTAGGTGCATGTATTTAGTTACAGTTGTGCTATTATTTTGAACTGAATACTTTGGGGGATATGTATGAAAACTGTCTTGGTCTAAAACTTTCCTTGTTGCCCATAGCAACCAATCAGCACGCCCCTTTCATTTTTCAGAACACAATATGAAATGAAAGAAGCACTCTGATTGGTTGCTGTGGGCAACAGAGAAAGTCTTAGACCAAGACAGTTTTTATACATGTGTCCCTTTATGTCTTAATAGCATAAATTTGTATACGGCAAATATTGACATTGGGGGCACATTGAGTGCTGGAGTTTGTTAGTATTCTAAATATAAAGAACCTGTAGGAGGGATAATAATGATGGTGGTGTTTGTCGCTGTTAAATATAATATAACTAGTCTTGTAAAAATCATTCAAGCAGTAGCAGAAAAATGGAATCTGTATCTAATCATGAGAATTGCTAAGACAAGTTTCCATAGGCTATGTCTACACAACATATGTTAAAATGCCATCCAAAATCCGATGGCAGTTTAACATTGCTGGACCACGGTTTTTGGTGCCGATCTGCATTAAAAACTGGTATCGGTTTTTGGAATTGTTGTCGGCCCCATACATTGAATATATGGGAACCCAACGCAATCCTGTGGAAGATCCAGCAGGTTTGAAAATCCACCAAAATCCAACGGAATTTTAAACCGACCGAAAAAGTCCATGCTGTGTAGAATATAGCATGGATTTTTCATTGCAGTCTACACAGCACTGGGCACAGTAGGATTTTCAGCTGATTTTAAATACTGAATCAGCTGAAAATCTGACGAGAATCCAGTGCTCTGTAGACATAGCCTTAGAATTAAAAGTGGAATTGACCCCTACACTAGTTGTTTCCCATGGCTAACAAGGTACAGATGTATTTCTGGAAATTAGCTCCAATATAGACTTGTAACTAGCTGTTTTTATGGACGACTTACAGGACTAAGGGTTGCCGGTCTGGGATGGTTATGACTGTCAATGCATTTGAAGTTCATCTTGCCTATTAAAATTATAATATTTTATGTTCATTTTTTTTTGTAGGTGAAGTGTTTTTTGTAACTCGACCAGACCAGTTCACTCTACAAGAAGCAGCTGAATTTTGTGAGAGCAAAAATGCTACACTAGCTTCCACTGGACAACTTCACGCTGCCTGGAAAGTGGGATTTGACAAGTGCAGAGCAGGCTGGCTATCTGATGGAAGTATCCGTTACCCTATTGTGACACCACGTAAAGTTTGTGGAGGGGACAAACCTGGAGTGCGCACAGTCTATGTCCATCCAAATCAGACAGGATTTCCTGATCCTTTGTCGAAACACCATGCATTTTGTTTCCGAGGTAATTAGTTAAATGGACACTAATATTGCAAGAAAAGCTTAACTCAATAGGACAAGGAAATATAAGAAACTTTGTAATAACATACAAGAGAAAAATGCTTATTTCTTAACATGTTCCTTTCCTCCTCCATTTAACATCCTAAACTCGTCAATGAAAGATGGATAGCTCAAGTTACATGCCCATAGAAAAGATTAAAGTTAGCCCGACCCTCCATTGCGGCTGACATAGAAACTGGTGTACACTGTTATAGCTGTAAAAATGCAAATTATCCAACGCAAAACACAGTAGCAGTAGACATTAAAACTCATGCACACATCAAACTCATGAAACATTTAAAATATGTTGTTGCTATCCTCTGCCCATGCATAAAATTAGGGTCTTTATTGTGCACTTTGATCAAATTGCATATGCCCAAGCATCACGTCAAGGTAATCTCATAAGGTGGGTCCCTAACTAATGCCTCTCTGTGAGGCCAAAGTTGATATACATTTAGGGCAACAGGCTCCATTCACTCTGAATGAAAAGACCTCAAGCAGGAATATGGGTGTAGTACAGGGCTAAAATAGAGGTAGCCCCTCAAGCAATGCTTAAACAATGCTTAAAAAAAGACCAAAGTTAGCCAACATCTCCATTGCAACTGACTTGGACACTGGTGCACACAGTTAAGTTTGTAAAACATAAATACTTTTACATGCCCAGAGTAGTCTATGGAGAGGGGAGGGGGAAGGGACTGAAGAGTGACAGAGAAAGATATATAGAGACAGCTTTAGTAATTATTATATCTCACACAAGTACTTGATTTAAAGGTTACACTGCTCAGTACTGCTCTTTAATATCCTCTGAACTTCTGCTTCTGAGGGTATGCTATAGAGGTATTTAGTGTCTGTATGTGCAATGTGTGGAAGATATTATAGCAGCTAGAAGCAAGCCACTTCCTCTGGGACAAGTAAACATGCAGAGGAGAAAACTGGTAGAAAAATATGCAATATGGAAGTGGTACATAATGTCCATAAGTAGTACTTCTCTTTCTATACACACATGACAAGTTAACCTGAGAAGTTACCTCAAAGTTCAGGAATACTTATATACTAACATTCACAATATATTCATTAAACAACATAAATTTGTGAATGATATGTAAGGTGACTTTTATTAAAATTAATTAAATAGTCCTGCTAACTAGTGTTGAGCCGAACCATTCGGCAGTTAAATTTGGCCCGAACTTTGGGTATTTTGCAGAGCAGTTTGTTGCAAGTTCGGTAAAATGTTCAGGCTCGGGACCGGCGTTTGGCACCTTTTTCAGTTACTGCCTTCATTTTTGGAGGCCAACCAATCAGTGCAGAGCACAGAGGGGGGTCAAAGTCCTCACCAATGAGGGTGTAGGGATCACATTGGCTACTAAAATCACATGACCGTCTTATGTATATGTCACTGTATTTGCTGTTGAACGCCATTTCCACCTTAGTCTCTGTAGTGAACACACTACTGCTCTGTTCTGTGTGCTTGTTTGCCAGCAGGCAGAAACAACATTTAATAGCGATTTCACACAGGAAAAGCTGCTAGTTAGATTACTCAGTTGAGGGGCGGGGGCGCCTAGCTTAGGGAATCAGTTTTTTGCAGTGTTGCTGACTAGGGTTGTTGAATAATGCACCGTTCATAGAGATATTCCATAGAAATCTATTTAATACTAGTATTTGCTAGAAGCACCTTTTTGGGATTACACCAAAGTTCAGTTTTGCAGTGTTGTTGACAAGGGTTGTTGAATAAGAGACCGTTCACAGAGATATTCCATAGAAAGAAATATATTTATACTGGTATTTGCTAGCAGCACCTTTTTGAGATTACACCAAAGTTCTGTTTTGTTTATATTTTTGAACATGGAGCGAACTAGAGGTGGTAAGCGAGCAAGGAGGGACGTAGGTCCTAGAACTAGAGGTACGAGACAAGACACTCCTTCCAGTGTTTCGGACAACACACAAGCGAGCACATCGTCAGTCACAGGACCATCAGGCCTGTCATTGCTTGGTCGGTTCCCTGTGCGTCTCATTACTGAAGATCGGCGCCAATCCATTCTTCAGTGGTTAACCCAACCTGCATCCAGCAGTTTTACCTTCTCTTCCTCTCAGTCAAGGGCACAAATGTCATCATCATCATCAGTGCAACCTGAAGTTCAAATGTCACCCAATAAACAGACCGCTCTAGATAATCCATATTCCAAAGAGCTCTTTCATGACACAATGCATTTGGGGTCAGAAGGCATTTCAAAAGATCAAGAGGCCAAAGAGGATGATTTTGTCTGCTCTGATGCCTCCTCAGAGGAGGAGAAGGAAGCTGGTCTGTCCGGGGATCCAACATGGTATTTTAAGGGAGAGGGTGTTCGCACAAGTCCGCTGACATTAATCCGCCAGCCATGGTCAGTGGTGGCAGCGGGAACACCTCTACTAGGTTTTCACCTAGTAGAGGTCCAGGACCAGTAAAGCATGATCCTTTTTCGAATAAGCCTCAGATTCGCCGACCGACGTCATATGCCGGCTTTGCTTTCAACGTGTCAGTAGAGGAAAGAATCCAAAGAATTTAACCACTACCAGAAAGAACAGGCACATGCATGGAAAGCATGAATTTCCATGGAAGAATCACTTGGAGAAAAAAGGCCACACAGGTGCTGGGCTTCCAACCACCGTCACATCTTCCGCCTCCGCCACTTCCAAGCCCAAGTTAAAGCTCTTATGAAGGGTCTTAACTGTCTGCTGAGGATCTGCTGAGGAAAGCTCGAGGTCTTAACTCACACTTCCGACATTCGCACCCTGCTTCGGCACGACGGCCAGTGTTGCAGCGTGATCTGGGCCTCCCCGTCGACCCTCTCGTTGTTGACGTGGCAACACGCTGGAATTCTACCCTCCACATGCTCCAGCGATTGCGGCAGCAGCGTAATGACATTCTGCAGCATGAAGTGTCGCATGGCCTGACGAGCAGTGGTGTGGACCTCGTGGTGTTGAGCCATAGAGGGTGGAGGCAGGGGCCGGATCTCTGCAACATCCTTGACAGTTTTAAAGACACAACCAAAATGGTCAGCATGACCACTGTGGTCATATTTATACTGAAACAAGTGTTAGACTCTCTGCGGCAGCAGGTCACGGCAGTGATGGAGGAGGATGAGGCAGACACAGAGCCTCACTCACCGTCGGATGTAGAAGGCCCAACTGTTTCCCAATTGTATCGGTTTTCTTTAGGCTTTGGTTCGAGATCCAGGGCAGGTGCAGGATGGCAGTTCAGCTCACAGAGTAGAGGGCATGGCACTAGCCAGGCCTCTGGTGACGGTCAGGATGAGGAAGTGGAGGAGGATGAAGATGCAGGGGTGGACACTACCGTACCGATTACCCTTTGGTTGTAAGAGGTTGGCACAGATTTCAAGAGGAGGAGGAGGAAGAAGAGGAGGAAGATCTGGTTAGTGCCCCTCGACCCTCAGGCTTGGGAGATCCTGACAACATCTCACACATGAGTACTTGGATATTACATTAACTGCAACATGACCCACGCATCAAGGCAATCAAAATGAACAGCGATTACTGGGTGGCCACCTACCTTGATCTATGTTACAAATCAAAAGTGAGCACTTTCCTTCCACCCACACATATTGACAGTAGAATGCAGGAATCTGAGACAGTGCTCATTGACCAACTTGAGACATCTGTTGCGTCTTTTTCAAATTCTAATGTCACAGTGGAACAACATCAGCAATGTGACAGCAGAAGAATGACAATTAGCCACAGCAGGCAGTGTGGCAGAAGCGCAATGATTAGCATTTTTAACTAGGTTTTTACCACCTCACCAACGCCTGCTAGGCAAGGTAGCATTCGGACACACCCAGACCGCCTTCAGAGCATGGTCCATGACTACTTGCAGCTCTTTGAAGATTTTGTTGCCCCGGTTGCCGATGTCACCAACTAGTAAACTGTAGCACGTCTTCTTGACAATGTGAAATACACATTCCATCCGTCATCTATTAACATCAGTCATTAATCAGTCTGCAGTAAGTCCATTAACCGTTCCAGGCCTCAAACAGCCAAATCAAATGGGGCACCCACCCATTACTACTTCCTATTTTTTTTAACATATTTGTGTACCCCTTTTCGATTAGGGCCCGTGACAGCAGTACTGCCCGTACTGCCCTGTTGGCAACCTTGGCGGTAGCTGCCGCTACAGGGTCCTGCATCCTGAGGTGTCCCAAAAGCCACTTTGACACATAAGAAGACACCGGTATTGGAAATGGCACATGGTAACTGGCACTGGTGCCAATAGTGCAGTACTCCTGTCAGGGGCCCTAATCAAAAAGAGGCCCAGTGATATGTTAAAAAATAGGAACTAGTAATGGGGGGGGGGGGGGGCATTTGATTTAGCTGCATGGGGCATTGAAACGGTTAATCGATGACTGACGGCAGACCTGGTTACCACTGCACCCCCTATAAATACGGCCCTGCCAGTTGAACCTCCATGTTCCCGTTGGGATGTTCTTGCTGTCACCACATATATGACATGTTCTTGAGCCATGGTGCAAAAAGTGATAGGGGGCTCCTGCCAGTTACCATGTGTCATTTCCAACAGCGGTGTCTTCTTACGTGTCAAAGGGACCCTGTAGCAGCTGCTAGCGCTGCACCTCGTATAGCTACGCAGTCCGCATCTTTTCAGTTAGGCATTGAAAGGAATTCATTATTTTAGCCTGTGAATTTTTTTTCTGTGACTCTTAGAACCAAATTGTCTTCACTAAGTTATTCCACGCATTCATTCTACTCTTATGGAAGGTAATTGTGGCTTCTCCTCACCTTTGTTAGTCTAAGAATTAACCCGAGCATCATCTCCCATTGACTTTAATGTCGTTCGGCGTTCAGTCTGAATTTCTAAAAATTCGGGGTCCGGCCCAAATTCGAATTTTTTAGTGCTCATTCATCTCTACTGCTAACAACTTAGTAGTTCTCACATAGCTGCTAATCTTTCTTACGAGTAGCACATGTTCCCTCAAGAGCTGGTTTTATTGTTAGCTGTATATATCTACAAGGTATATCAATTTTTTTTTATCTCATTAGCATTCATCTATGATTGAAATATGATGATAATGACACTTCTATGCAAACATTAGTCCTGGACCATTATCTATATGTGGTTACCTGCAGTAATCTCAGATTGGTATGGTACGGTATTCTTGACAAATAAGAAAATTAATACCAGGCTAAGACAAGATCAAAAGAAGGTGATGCAAGGGTAATAAATTATAGTAGTAACTGCATTCATGTAGTGTTATGTTTACTGTACTCTGGACACTAGAGACACTTTGGAACATGTAAAGCTATGTCATATGTGCATCATGGCTCCAGTATACAATAGAAGCCATGATTATTTTGCCAATTAAAACTGATAACATTTTCTTCAGACTTCCAACATTAACTTATAGTAAGATCCATTAGGGTTTTGTCTGGTTACTGTTGTAAAGACAAGAATGGCAATGCATGCTGCACTTTTGACATGAAAATGATAAAAAAAAAACTTTATGGAACTCCTATGAAAGTTTTACAGTACAGTACATTGCAAAAGAATGAATGCATAATCCTATGAGAATACCTACTATTTTACTGTAGCTTCTGATCCAAAAGAAAAAAGCTGAAAGAAGGAATATGTAGCATCATTGTACAGTGAAAACTATTTGAGATAAATACATAAAATTGCACTTAAAATTGTCCTCTAGACAAATGTTCTTATCAAAGAAAAGGGTTAATATACAAAAAATTTGAGGGAACTGAAAATCCATCATAACGATGGTCTGGTCAAAGTAGTCAAAGATTGCAAGACTGGCCAGCGTATGAACTCATGTTATATTTTAATGTGTATTAGTCTGCTAAAAAACTTACTATATTAGCACTGTGATATGGTTCTTATTTGCAATATTTGAAACAGCAGAGGAGAATAATTTAGTGCATGTCTAACAGACCAAACCTGGCCTGAAAATGAGCAAAAGAATGAATGTAGACAGCACTTACGCAAAAAGTGGTTTGTTTATTTTCCCAGCAGTGTTTCAGCCCTAATCAGAGCCTTTTTCAAGCAGTAGGTTTTTTAGCAGACTAATAACAGGTGTTTGAAAAAGGCTTTGATAAGTACTGAAACTTTGCTGGGAAAATAAACAAACCACTTTTTGAGTAAGTGCTGTCTACATCCATTTTTCTGGTTCTTATTTGGTCTCCAAAAGAAAAAAAAAATATGACCTTTTTTTCACATTGTAGCTGCTCCATTTGACGAAGAGGATATTCCAAGTACACCAATATTTGAAGAAGAATTAATTGCAACCAAAATAGTACCTATGTTGGAGGGCCTGCCTTCTGGGGAGTCAACTGTAGAAGCGGAGATTGCCACCGAATTTGAAAATGAGACAGACTTCTGGATAACAAATGTCACTGCTTTACCTACTGTTGAAATACTAGAAACAGGTAGAAAAGATGTCTCCACCTTTCATCTATAAAAATATGTTCCATATCCTAACAGTCATCAATATATACTAAACTTGTTACTTTTTGGTCTCAGAATAAATATTCTGGGTATATTAATAGGGGTATGTGCATACTGTACACTCCGCAATATGCCAGGTGTTTTAGAAGTACGCACTGGCCATCGGGTACTTCCAAAAGCACTATGTGATGGCTCCCATAGACTTCTACTTTCCCCAGCATGTAAGTGCAAGGAAGAAGTCACATGTCACTTCTTTCTCCCAGCACATAATACACATCTGGGAAAGCGTCAGGTTATCATAGCTCTCAATGAGAGCTATTAATTACTGTATTTGTGGTCCGTACTTTGAGCTTATTGCAGCACAAATTCGCACCGAAATACGGACCTCAAATACGCCCTGTGAACATACCCTAATAATAATTTAATTATTGTTTATATAAGAAAAAATTTACAAACGTAGCTTGTGTTAACCTAACATTTACCATATCATGATAACTACAGTGTATTACAAAGCTTCAAATCAAGTGATCACAATACACTATTCATGCTAGGAATTAATGGAATTCATAACAATTAAAAAAAATCTAGTAACAGTCTATTTTAAATGGTAATTGATACACATATCTTTAACAGTACTTTTTTTTTTCCTGTTTATTAAAGTGAGTCCTTCAGCAATTCCCCCATTGAGTCCTGTTCCAGAAGTCATAAGTGGAGATGCATCTGCTGAAATCAGCGGAGTTAGTGGTGTTCCATCTGGTGAAGTATCTGGAGAAATTAGTGGAGATGAATCTGGAATTTCTGGAATAAGTGGAGAACTCTCTGGAGCAGAAGCAAGTGGGTTGCCCTCAGGAGTTGAAATTAGTGGAGAACCATCAGGAAGTGGATTTCCATCTGGTTTTGAGCTCTCTGGAGAAACAAGTGTGAGTGGACTTCCATCTGGGGAAGTTTCTGGTGAATTACCATCAGGTGTATTCGAAATTAGTGGCCTGCCTTCTGGTTTTCCTTCTGGGGATGAAAGCATGTCTGGATCAGCTTCAGGAATCCTAGATATTAGTGGACTGTCATCAGTAGATTTTAGTGGAGACACTGCTGTCGAAGTATCTGGAATTGGAAGTGGTTTACCTTCAGGACTAGAGTTTGGAAGTGGGCTACCATCTGCTAGTGGAGATATTAGTGGACTGTTTTCAGGTAGTGCAGATTTCAGTGGACTGCCATCTGGGTTTCCAACAATTATACATGTGGACACAACCTGGATAGAAGGTGCAACAAAAGCACCAGTAACAGAAGAAGGAAAAGGTCTGACAGAGTTTAGTGCATCAGGAGAATCTGGGTTACCATCAAGTGATTTAAGTGGTATAACTTCTGGTATGCAAATCAGTGGTGAATTTTCTGGATTAGATATTAGTGGCCAACCTTCTGGATTTTTTGATGTAAGCGGAGATGTCTCAGGTTTCGATGCTAGTGGTTTTCCATCTGGAATTAGTGGTGACCTTTCAGGTTTACCATATGCAAGTGGGGATTTTTCTGGTATTAGTGGTGAAGCATCTGGAATAACTGATATCAGTGGTGAGGAATCTGGAGTAACTGATATCAGTGGAGACATTTCTGGAATATTAGATGTTAGTGGCGATTTGTCTGGTATAAGTGGTGAGTATTCTGGAACAATTGATATAAGTGGAGAGTTGTCTGGTATTAAAGACCTAAGTGGTGAAGTTTCTGGGGTATTTGATATCAGTGGTGTGAGTTCTGGTGTTTTTGATGAAAGTGGTGAATCATCTGGAGTTACTCTTATAGATGAAAGTTTAACTGAACTTATCAGACCAATAACAGAAGAAATGGAAGGAAAAGGGTCAGTAGAAACTAGTGGTTTGTTTTCAGGAGATTTCTCAGGTGAGGTATCTGGAATTTCTGGTACTAGTGGTGAACCCTCTGGTTACATAAATAGCAGTGGTTTTGCATCTGGTGACATTCTTAGTGGTGAAGCAGACATTAGTGGTATCTCAAGTGGCATTGACTTTAGTGGAGAGACATCTGGTATAGAATTTGTAAGTGGTTTCACATCTGGTATTGAAGACTTAAGTGGACTTGCATCTGGTATCCCTACAATATCTCATATAGATTTTACAATAGTAGAAGCCCCAACAGCAGAAACTGTTACAGAGGAGGCAGGTCAGGGACCATCAGGAATTTTTGAGATAAGTGGATTTCCATCAGGAGAGGCATCTGCAGAGACATCTGGACTCCGTGACCTAAGTGGAGAGCCATCTACCACACAAGAAAGTGGAGATGTTTCTGGATTTCCGTCAGGGCTTCCTGAAATCAAACTAATAACTGATGATCTAATTGAGGCTGTTACCAAACCAACAGTTTCACAAGAGTTAGGTGGTGTGACTGTTCCATACATTATTGAAAGCTCTGCTTCTGGTGATATTAGTGGTGAGGCACCACTTTCTGTTCCTGAAGTCAGTGGAGATCCATCTGGAGTTCCTTTAACAAGTGGTGAACCTTTTGATGTAAGCACAGAAGCTAGTGTTGACACATCGGGCTATCCAACTGTTTCTTCCCAGGATTTGTCTGGTGAAACATCAGTACCTGACATAATTATTAGCACATCAAAGCCAGAATCAGAGTTAACAATTGTCTTAAAGGAACCAGAAGAAGCAAAAAAAGACACAGAGCTCTCTACTTCTGCATCAGGAGATATTACAGATGAGCCTGCAGTTATAACGCCAGCACCACTAATGGAGGCTACACCACAAGTTCTTCCTGATGTAGATCATGATGAAGGTATGATAATTCTATTTTCCAAAATTTTTGGTATAAATCCCAATATTTGAACATTTTTATTAAGTTATAATTTAAGTTATAATAATCCTAATAAAAACCTAGTAACATCAAGTCCTTAGGTTTTGTGGTATTCTATGGCAAATAGACCCTTAGCTCTTTGTCCTGCAGTCACCACTCGGGTACGTTTGTGGAGAAAGATTAGGCCTTTTGTGTTTTTCTTAGTCTTGTGTCATCAACATGCTGGTCTAGCAAGATTCAGTACTCAAGGTAGGGTACTGTGCAGAAGGTCTTGAGCGGTGGCGTCAGGGCAGAAAGGTATAGAAAGCTCAGGGCTCAGGGTAGTCTATGACAAGACCCAAGTCAGTCATTATGGTCATTAAACAGTTTGACTGAATAAGGGCACATGGCCCATAAACAGAACAGAAAAGAGAACAATACATGGTAGAAATAAATAGGCTATGTATAGCAAATGAACACAAAGTCAGTGCCTCGTTAGTGCCCATTTGCTGTTTATTGCCCCTTCTTTTCCTTTCCGGTAAGAACTTCTGTAGCACCAGTTTGACAGTTTTGTTAGTTCCCTTCTGTAAGAAAAAGGGTGCTGACTGGACAATGAATGGCAAATAGGTAGAAAGGAGCACTGACCAGAGGGGCACTAAATGGCCAATAAAAGGCAAATGGGCACATAATTCATGGTTCTTTTACCATTCATTTTCTCTTTAGTGCCCTACTATTCAGTGCCCACTGGATGCCCGTTTGTCATTTATTTCCCCTTTAGCACTATTCTGTCCAAGAAGGACACTAAGATATGATAAATTATTAATAGGCACTAAGGAGACACTGAAGAGAAGGGTGCTACATGGTCAATTAATTACTAAAGATTAGAAAATGGACAGTAAGAAGGCATTGCATTGTGTGCCCATTTGCCTTTTTGCCCCCTTACTATATTTCTGTTTATTTTCCCCTTTATGCTCAATTGCCATTTATTGCCTCATTGTCAAAGTGGTGCAACAGGACAATACATGTCAATGGTCTCCAGGGAAGCACAGAACACAAGGGCATTAATGTGAAATGAAGACATTAAAAGGGTATTCTTACCATGCTGTGTCACAGAGCCTGCTTTTCACAGTCAGCTTCACTTCCTGGTTTGGCTGTGGGTGGTTCCACAGCAGTGATCAGCATATCAACTCTCATATTCCTGGCTGAGCTTGTAAGAAGAACATTGCTAACAAAATGTTAAACACTAAGGCAGAAGGTCACAGTTAATATTAGTCACTAACATAGATAAACAAGCCCTTTTTCTGGAGATAACAGTAAGTAGAGAGTGATTGTAACCCAGGGAAGCCTGTGTACATGAGCAGAAGATAAGATCCTCTCTGTCTTTGAAATCATGCAAAATCAGAATGGCAATGTATTTGATGATAGTCTTTATTTACCTTTAGCATTACTTTTGTAAATCGGCTATAGAGTTTTTTCCCATTCCACAAATTGATGGTATATTGATTGGATATGCCATCAATGTGTGATAGGGTTGGGGTCCCGAAAGTCTCTGTGCAGAGGTTGGACCTGCACTTATCAAACATTGATGGCATATCCTATCATTATGCTATGTGTGAGATGGGTCAACCTGTTTGGTTTGTTGGGTTCCCCCAAGATGTAAATTTTTATCCAGGTATTTCCTGGTGCTAAACAGCATTGAAATTGCAAGCATGCCTAATATTTTTAATTTCAAGTCTCACTGTTGGATTAATATGGAATACAACACCAAACAATTCTATATAGATCCATATAAAAAGGAAGGCCCAATAGAAGTCTATGGGTTGTATTCTGGCTCCTTAGAACTCAATCTTGTACAGAGCAGTAATACACTAATGTCCATGAGACCTAAGACTGTATCACACTGAGTGACTTCTGAAACTCGAACAATTCTTATTGTAATAATTAACCTTCCAACAATGGTTAGTTAAAGGGGTTTTGCCAAGAAGTGATTTCTTCAGCTAACAGGCTGATCTGTGCTCTTGAGCCTTGAGAAAAGGGGTGTTGTGTTTCTGCGTTTAAAAAAACAAGTACCTCCTCTTGATGTCATCACTCCACCTCCCATGCACGCTCCTGATATTCAGTCTCTGTAGTTGAGTAAACAATGTTTCGCTAATCCACAGAGGATAACTGAATTGTGCACCAGCTATACGGGTTTTGTTTTCTCCCTCTTATCTGTTCAGGAGAGAAGATGAGTTCTGAGCAGGCAGCGTTCTTTCATTTGTTCAGGAACTGCTGCAGGGGGGGGGAGGAGGGCTAAGCAGGGATCCAGGGAGCATCTGCATGTTTACTCAGATAATTACATTACATCCAGTGGATTCTCTATACAGCAGACACAGGATCTTTTCTCCCCAGTCCCTTCAAAGCTCTGTTCATGTTCCCTGCCATCAGATAAGAAGTGCAAACAATGCAAGAGTGGCCAGATCAGCTCGAGTCAGCTCCTGATCGTATCTAATGTAAACTGTCAGGAAACTAAGGGCATCTTAGTCAGGCTGTAGCTCTCACAGGCTTCACTTTTTTTAATGACATATATTTAGAAAAGTGATTAAACACCCATCTTGGAGGATCGCACGTCAACATTAGATTGTGGAAAAACCCCTTTAACTGATGTGCTTCTTGTGACTGCAGGAATTATCGGGACATGTGCAGATATCCAGTGTGGAACTGGAACATGTGTAGAAAATGAAGGAAGAGTGCGATGTCTGTGCCCATCCGGATATGGAGGAGACAGCTGTGATATAGGTAAATTATTTTATTTAATGGACATGTACAATTTTCATTGTTTATTCCATAGGGTTAATTGAAGAATTGTATAGAAACTACTTACAATAAGTTTCTTCAATTAACCATTGAAGCGAAAAGAATGTTGATGCCTCTTGTCTGCTGAAAGGTGGTGATTTATATGAATATGCATAAATGCAAGTTACGATGACAAAATGGTAAGATAAAAATGGGATTTGCTCTGTATTTATCATTCTGAAATGATAATTTTTAACTGTGCATGATCATTTTGACCTTTTTAAACATTTTCTCTCCATTGTTTAGTAATACTGACAATTATATGACTTTGTGATAGACAAAGTGCTATAATGTAATAATAGAAACGAATGTAGAGGGAATAAGCATCAAATGAGCTCAAAGCCAGCCCCAGCTATAGAGTACAAAGAATATTTACCCTTACTTCCACAGGCTGTTGCCATGCCTGAAAGTACTATTCATAAAGAAAACAAAAAAAAAATACTGTTGGAGGGTACTGTTATAAACATGGCACTACGAATAACTTTTTGGAACCAACTATATTACATGCTAACATACTGTACAGATTAGAAGCGTTTCACTCAAGTAATTCATGTGTGTGGTACATAGGCAGCATACACTGTCATATTAATATTTTTTTCATTCCTGTGAGCTGCATGTAGAGAAGCAAATGTGGCCTGATGACTTCATGGGAGTCCAGAGCAAAGCAATTGGATTAGAGTGCAATTTGACCCTGCACATGAACACCTAGTTTCAGAATTAGCTCTGCTCATTTTCTCTAGCTGTGTAGCTGGATTACCGAAAACTCCATTGTAGTATGGATCTGCAGTTGTAGATTGACTGCCTGAAAAATTACCCACTATTTCTAATAAACGTACTCTTGATTTAAATTATATGTACAATCCCATGCTAAATGGATATTGATTAGCTATTTTTACTGATAATGTTCACACAAATGAATTTTATACTGGGAAAAACATGTAAAACTAACAAATCTAAAGGCGAAAGCACATAATGATAAAATGCAGCCAAGCCTCCCTCCCTCTCCCCCCATGTAACCACCACAGACCACACAAATTTGTTGGTATCTTGCAGAGCAATTGGCAGCCACAATGAAGACATGATTTTAAGATCGACCGTATTGTGCAATCTCACTGTTGTCCACCACCGCAACCAACTCAGGCACAAGATCTGAGTGCCAGTACTGGCTGTGTATTCCTAATAGTTAAAGCTCTGCTTCCTACCCTTCTATTGTTACCAAGGTTATAGACTAAGGTACATACCAAAATTGTAAGTAAGCAATAATGAAATAGGTATGTGTCTAGTTTGATAATTAAACATTTTTTTAATTACTTTCCATATTGCAATGGATTTAATTTAAAACCCTCTTTACCCTATATAGTACCTTGTAAGCTCATGCTCTGTGTCTCACCTGGTGAATATTTGACCAGGAGTAATGCAATAGATTTGAATATTGCTATGAGAACAGTTCTGCACTATGTTGCATGTAATGCAACTTTACTATACCTATATCTCCTTGTGGAAAAAGATGTGGAACATTGAGGCCACTATAATGTCTGTACATATATGCAGTTATGCAGTGCATCCGATAGCTGTTGGAGGGTACATGGGGGTGCGTCCATAAAGTGAACACAACAATCGAGGTAATCACACAGATAGTCAATTGGGATCAAGACTCGGAAATAAGAGGACCAAGGAAGTCCTTGGAAGTCTTGGTTAGCCTCTTCCATCCAATGTCAGTTTTAGCCCTGTGACATGTCACATTGCCTTGCTGGAAGATCTAAAGGAAATTCAAGCAGTATGTATGGGTGTACATGATCTGCAAGGGTAGATTCTTACCTAAATCAATTGAGTGTGCCTTCCACATAGATGACTGGGCTCAGAGAATGCCACAAAAACATTCTCCAGACCATAACACTGTCACCACCAGCTTGTGGCTTTCCACCAATGGTGGCGAGGTGTTTGTTCTGTTTCTCACTTGACATGTCAATATACATCTATGTGATGGAGCACACAATGTGACTCATTGGAGAAGACAACCCTTTGTCCAATTCTAATACTGCCGGGAAAATGAAAGTCTTTTCTGCAAATGCAACTTCATTCATCTAAAATTTTGACATATCAAACCAAAGTACAGATTTGCACTAAAATCTTTTCTTTGTGTTTTTTTGGCTCAAACAATTCTCTTCTTCTTGTTTCTCAGTAGTGGCTTCTTTGCAGAAATAAGACCATAAAGTCCTGCTTGGTATAGTCTCCTCTGTACAGTTAGGGTAACATGTATGCAAACTGTCTAGGTCTAAAACTCACTTTGTTGCCCATAGCAACCAATCAGAGCGTCCCTTTCATTTCATATTGGGCACTGGAAAAATGAAAGCTTAGCTCTGATTCGTTGCTATGGGCAACTAAGTGAGTTTTAGGCCTTGACAGTTTTCACACATGTGGCCCTTAGGCTATGTTCACACGGCTTAACTGCGGGGCGTAATTCCGCCCCGCAATTACGCCGTGTGGCCGGGGGCGGGGCGGGAGCGGGGGAGCGAGCGGGGGGCCGGCACTTCGCTGGCCCATAGACAGTCATTGCTAGCGGCGCGTATACGCCGCTAGAAAGTGACCTGTCATTTATCTCCCCCCTCGGCGTATTCGCCGAGCAGGGAGAGGAGACGTAATGCATAGTTCTCTATGAGAACTGTGCATTACCGTAGCTACTGGGACGGATTCAGCCCGTAATTGGCACACTCCGGCGCGTAATTACGGACTGAATTACGTCCCAGAATACGCCGTGTGAACATGGCCTTAGTGTTTATATCGGTATTGTAGTTGTGAAGCATTTATGTGGGATCTAATCTGAGGTTCTGTGAAATTGTGGTATCTGAGGCTGTTAACTCCTATAAACGTATCCTCTGCAGCAAAGGTCTTCTTTCCTTGTGTGGTCCTCATGATATCCACTTTCATCATAGCGTTGGATTGTGTTTATGACTGTACTTGTGTTATTTCTTTTCATGAGACAACACTGAAGATATGATCCTTTAACACAATGTAAAGTAGTTTACTGCTTATATAACAGTGTAAGTTTGATGTGTCCTCATAATAACTCAACACACAGCCATCAATGTCTAAACCGCTGCCAACAAAAGTGAGTACACCCCTAAGTGAAAATGGACAAATTGTGCCCAATTTGTCATTTTCCCTCCACTGTGTCATGTCTCGTTAGTGTTGCAAGGTCTCTGGTGTGACAAGGAAACAGGTGTGTTAAGTGTGCTGTTATTGTTCTCACACTCTCTCATACTGGTCACTGGAAGTTCAACATGGCACCTCATGACAAAGACCTGTCTGAGAATCTAAAAAAAAATGTTGCTCTACATAAAGATGAAAATCACAGAAAGATTGGACATTATTTACTCAAAAAACTCAAACACAAGGTCATACTTACATCTCACTGACTGGATAATAGACTAAACCCAGTAGGAGGCAATATAGGCCTCAATGTTGCTTATGAGAGATATAACAGGTGCAGATAACTAATGAATAATAGCTCACACACCCATTCACTAGGGGGTCAACTGAATAATAAATAACTGCACATTGGATAAGTACCAGTTCGCACCAGTATGCAGAAAAGCCACAATATTAGACACGGAGAGACTGCACAAATGCAACACTACGGATAAGACAACAACTCACATGCCTACTATGTATGAAGTGGATAATTGCCAGTATTATAATTGCATATAGATAAGGCAATACATTTGGTGCCACTTTCACAGTTACGTGTGGTGCACCTTGCTGCCTTTAAACAACCTATGACGCCTCTGCTATTCAATTTGGGTGGGCTGCAAAGCACATTTCCAGAGGTCCAGCACAAAAACTGACACCCTCTGCTCCCCAGGGCAAAAATATAAAATATGAGGTATTAGTTGATACAGGGGCCCAAACTATATTCACAATATTCAAAAAGATATCCTAGGCATATAAGAAGATTGACAACACCCTGAAATTGAGCTGCAGCATGGTGGCCAAGACCATATAGCAGTTTAACAAAACAGGTCTCACTCAGAACAGGCCCCCTCATAGTCCCCAAGAACATTGAGTGCTCAGGTTTATCCAGCCTGTTTAAATGACATATGTCGTCAGCCACTCGGCTGCAGAGGTTAAAGTGAGGGGTGTCAGTTATGCATGCTCACCATACACCTGTGCCTTTCCTTAAACATGGGACGATTCAGCCCGTAATGGCTGTCAAATCGGTCGTAATTCGGACTGAATAGTCCCAGAAAGCCGTGTGAACATGGCCTTAGTGTTTATATGCGTATTATTGTCCAAGCATTTATAGTGGGATCTAATCTAGGTTCTTGAAATCGTGGTTCTGGGCTGTTAACTCCATAACGATCCTCTGCAGCAAAGTCTTCTTTCCTTGTGTGGTCCTCATGATATCCCTTTCATCATAGCGTGGATGTGTTTATGCTGTACTTGTGTTATCACTTCTTTATCATGAGACAACACTGAAGATTATCCTTTAAAAAATGTAAAGTAGTTTACTGCTTATATAACAGTGTAAGTTATGTGTCTATAAACTCAACACACAGCCACATAATGTTATAATCGTGCCAAACAAAAGTGAGTACCCTAAGTGAAATGGACAAATGTTGCCAATTTGTCCTTTTCCCTCCACTGTGCATGTGACTCGTTAGTGTTGCAAGGTCTCTGGTGTGACAAGAAACGGGTGTTAAGTGTCTGTTATTGTCATCACACTTCTCATACTGGATAGAAGTTCAACATGGCACCTCATGTACAAGACCTGTCTGAGACTAAAAAAAAAATTGCTCACTAAAGAGAAATATCACGAAAGATTGACATTATTTTACCTCAATAAACTCAAAACAAGTCATACATTACTCTCACTGACTGATTAATAACTAAACCATAGAGGCAATATGGCCATGCGCTATAGAGAGATATTGAACAGGTGCAGATTACTAATGAATAATACTCACAACCCATGTCCCTAGGGGGTCAACTGAATATATATACTGCAATTGATATACCAGTTGCACCAGTATGCAGAAAACCACAATATTATACAAGCGAGACTCAACAAATGCTAAAAACTGATAAGACAACACTCACTCCACTAGTATGAAGTGGATAATTGCCAGTATTATAATTGCATATAGATAAGGCAATACATTTGGTGCCACTTTCACAGTTACGTGTGGTGCACCTTGCTGCCTTACAACCTATGACGCCTCTGCTATTCAATTGGGTGGGCTGCAAAGCACATTTCAGAGGTCCAGCACAAAAACTGACACCCTCTGCTCCCCAGGGCAAAAATATAAAATATGAGGTATTAGTTGATACAGTGGCCACTATATTCACAATATTCATAAAGATATCCTAGGCTATAAGAAGATTGCCAACACCCTGAAATTGAGCTGCAGCATGGTGGCCAAGACCATATAGTGGTTTAACAAAACAGGTCTCACTCAGAACAGGCCTCTCCATAGTCACCCAAAGAAATTGAGTGCTCAGTGTTTTATCCAGAGATTGTCTTTTCAAAATAGACATATGCTTGCAGCCAGCATTGCTGCAGAGGTTAAAAGTGAGGGGTGTCAGCTTGTCAGTGCTCAGACCATACACCACTCATTGCATCAAATTAGTCTGCATGGCTAACATCCCAGAAGGAAGCCTCTTCTAATGATGATACACAAGAAGGTCCGCAAACAGTTTGCTTAAGACAAGGAGACTAAGGACATGGACAACTAGAACCATGTCCTGTGGTCTGAAGAGATCAAGATAAACTTATTTGGTTCATATGATGTCAAGCGTATGTAGCGGCAACCCGGTGAGGAGTACACAGACGAGTGTGTCTTGCCTACAGTGAGTAGTATAATGTTGTACCGTGTTAGCCATAGAAAGCAGTAGAAGAGTGAAGAAATCAGGCGATACCTTTTTCAGGCTAACTGAGTATATTTGATGGTGAGCTTTCGAGAGAACTAGCTCCCTTCTTCAGACATGATTTACATTGTCTCGAAGAGAGCTCCTCGAAAGCTCACCATCAAATATACTCAGTTAGCCTGAAAAAGGTATCGCCTGATTTCTTCACTCTTCTATTGCCTACAGTGAAGCATGGTGGTAGGAGTGTCATGGTTTGGGGCTGCATGAGTGCTGCCGGCTGTGGAAGCTACAATTCATTGAGGGAACCATGAACGCTAACATGTACTGTGACATATTGAAGCAGAGCATGATCCTCTCCCTTCTACCCTGCAGATCAGTATTCCAACATGATAATGACCCCAAACACACCTTCAAGACAACCACTGTTTTGCTAAAGAGAATTAGGGTAAAGATGTTGGACTGGGCAAGCATGTCTCCAGACCTAAACCTACTGATTATCTGTGAGGCGGCCTCAAATGGAAAGTGAAGGAGAGCAAGGAGGAGTGGAAGAGGATTCCAGTGGCTGCAACCTGTGAGGCTCTAGTGAACTCCATGCTCAAGAGAGTTAAGGAAGTGCTGGAAAATAATGGTGGCCACACAAAATATTGACACTTTGAGCACAATTTGTCCATTTTCACTTTGGGGTATACTCACTTTTGTTGCCACCTAGGGGTGTACTCACTTCTGTTGCCGTCTTTTAGACTTTGATGGCTGTATGTTGAGTTACTTTGAGGGCGCACCAAATTTATACTGTTATGCAAGCTATACACTGACTACTTTACATTGTATCAAAGTCTCCTATCTTCAGTGTTGTCCTGTGAAAAAATATAATACAATATTTACAAAAATGTGGCGATGTACTCACTTTTGTGAGATATTGTAAGTATATAGGCATAACAGTTTTGCTGTGCTTCCTTTTCTTGTGACCAACAGTCTCAAGCAATCTGCTACATTTCCATGCCAGCTATGTTATATTAAAGGAAGTTCCCTACATAAAAATTCAATGATCCTATGGAATTCCAGATAATGTTTGAGATATTTATTGCACTGTGATGTGTTGTTCTCCTTATTTTGTTTTTCTTCAGGATTTATGTGCGAGAGCTTGCAAGCGACCTTCTAGATTCAAAGAGAAGGCTCAAAAAGTCCTAATCTCCTGCCTATTAAAACTCCCACCAACCCCTGCTGTATGCCTTGCTTTAGCTAAATGCCTAATTTTCCCTTTTACAGCGTGCTTAAAACTTAATTGTTGCTAATTAAAAAATAAAAAAGGAGAACAAGTTACTTGGTCAGCTGGTGTGCATTCAGAGCTGGTTCAAATTGCTGCTGCTTGCTGACAAATACAGAGCATGCTGGGCCCCGAACCTTAACCCATTTTGCAGTGGAGCTGAAAAAAGCCATAGAAAGCCTATACTGCAATCATGTTGAGTTACTAGCCTGAGCCAAAGGTTTTAGTAATTCAACTTTTTCGCCAGATGCAGAGCAGGCTCATTACCTATGCTGGAGGAGTTCCATTCCTTAATCTGTTAGTTTCTCATAGAGGACATTTATCAGTAACCATTTAGAACTCATTGAAAATTTTTTTTATTTACGCTAGCTTTATACATTTTTTTTTTCAAAAACACATACACATTCAATTTAAGAGGAGTATGTGCTATAAACAGTAGGCTTTATTCTACTGCCAACACAATTGAAAGCAGTTCAGTCTGTGTTTGTGCAATCTACATTACTTTCTGGTTAGTGATGAATGACCCTAGAGAAGCCTTTTGTAAATATGACATCAAACACTACAATTTCTTTATTTTGCTCATAATGGGGATGCACTTAGTAGCAGGAAGTTAGACAAACGATTAATGATATGCACATTCATTGCCATATTTTTTTAAGGTTGACTCCTTGTCTTTAGTTTAATTCTATAAAATGCAATGCATTAGGCATCAGTTAGCTACCATAGAGTGTGTGGAACAAATAAAAGAATCAAAAAATTCTATTTATACCATGTATAGTTAAAAAAGTAAATTTTGTCTTCACTTTGTAGAAAACATTCAAACATTAACCTATTATTTTTACACTAAAACTAATATCGGCTGTTATATCTGATACTGTCTGTAAGAAACTAATAATTTTAACAGATACAATTCAGTTCCACATAAAGAAATTATAATTGAATTGAGGTATATTTAAAACATAATTTAATGAGTTGAGGTTTATTGGCGTTATTAGTATAATGTTTTTCTGCTGAAGTTGACAACATACGCTGCACATTACATAACACATGGAAAATAAGTTCTTAATATAAAAAGAAATTTCAATAGTCATAGCATATTGAGTTATAATGATTCGACATTCGTACCCACTAAAAGTACGCAAGAGACAGTGGAGTATATATATCTAAACTGGTCACCATGAAAGGTGAATGGGGCTCCAATTTCCATTAGTTATGTTCACACGTCTGATTTGGACGCTTATTTTTAAGCACTGAAATCAACATCAAATCCTCATCTGAAAATTGTCTCATAATTTGTAGATGAGTTTTTGATGAGGTTTTTTCCACATGGTTTGCGATGTGGTTTTTCAGTACTTTTTTTCTTCTGAAACACCCATGCAACTGTATTGCCAGGGCACTTTTTAGTGCAGATCCACATCCAGAACTACGTCAAAAACGCATCACACTTTGCATGAAACATTTTGGAGGCTGCTTTGAAGCTCTTCATCATTTCTTTTAGGCATTTTACTTGACAAGAATGCCTCAAGAATTGACATGTCACTAATTTTTCAGTGCTGGAAACAGCTGAAAATAGGCAATTAAAAAACAGTAAAGACAATGCTGTTTTTACACAGGATTCAATAGACATGATTTGGAGGCTTTTTATAGTCATTTTTCACGCTGTTTGGAGGGCATAATCCATGCCAAAACTGCACCCACAGTAGCATCAAAATGAGCCAAGTGAACATACCAATCAGATTTCTTTATTTAGCTTCTAGAGAGTCTCTGAAAAATAAGAGCTGAGTTTTGAAGGGTCGCTGCTCAGCTTTCCCATTGATACACTTTTCATATTAAGAAAGAGAACCCTGACCACATAAGCTAACTATATCAGAATATCAGAGGAGGTAGTACACTAGACAATACATTTGGAAATGGATTCAAAGAGTTAACAGGTATAATTATATGTAATGTCAAACAGTATTACCTGAATGTTTGCACCCATTAGAATTATAAGTCTCAGGATTAATTTACAGAACAGATAACATTAAAAAAGTAGCATCAGTTAGGTGGTTTGCCGTATTTTGGAACCCTGTCCTTAGAGCCTGCGGCTAAGAGTGTAGGCTTGTATTCTTGCCCAGAACTAGCAACTGAATGTCAAAGCCCAAGTAACCACAAAAGTCCTCCTTTTTTATCAGCATAGCAGATTAGGAGTCCTAATGGCAAAACCTTGATTTTTTACAGACATTGATGAGTGCCTCTCAAGCCCTTGTCTGAATGGAGCCACCTGCGTGGATGCCATCGACTCTTTCACATGCTTATGCCTTCCCAGCTACGAAGGGGACCTGTGTGAGATTGGTACGACCAATGTGGCTTGAGCTAATTGTACTAACAACTGCAGTCCACTCAAATAGAACATCCCTCCTTCGAAAGAAAATGGTTGTGCTTGTTACTCAGTGGGCTCTTTGCTAATACAGGCCTACATGTAAGACACAAATGAATAATCTGTTTTGTTTCCTTCAGTTTCTTTCCTCTTCCTCCACTTTTAACGTGATTTATTTCAGATTACAGGACTTGATCCTGGATAGGACCTCATCCAGGCAGATCTTCATGTTTATGTTTCTTCTCTTTCAATGTTTAACTACCTGCAGGTTCCTTTCCTAGGATGAACCACTATATGAAAAGGCATGCTTTATCCCAAACCCTTGTTTTGGGTGTACGTGGCTAAATTTAAAAAATTATCCCAATTTTTAACACTAAGGGGAACATGTATGAAAAGTGCCACCACCTCGACAGTCGTACTTCTGAGTATGTTAGAGTAACATTTGTCAGTATGTATGAAAGCGTGTCACAGCACTTTATAGATGTGTGCCATTATGAGGCACATTTATGTGCCAAAAAGTGGCACATAGAGAGTATGCACCAAAATTTGTCTCAGCCTTACCACTGTAAAATTGGTACGGAGTAGTCCTATACTTTCGTGCTATATTTTAGCATGACACATTCATAAATGTGGCATGTGAAAGAAATCATGTCTGAAACAGCATGCGCCAGATTTTGGCGTAGGACAATTCATGCATCTGTCGGACAGGGCTACGACAGGTTTTTGGGCTCAAAGCATTCCAGAAAACTTATGTAGCCACATTCATACATGACACCCTAAAACTACACTTTGATTGGTCACCATAAATATTGTTCAAACATTCAGTAAAATCAGCAGATATTCTGTCAGCCTCTACTTGGCTATGCCAATCGTTCATCCAATTCCATGAAATAGAATGGTTTCCCATTGATCAATGATTTGTTATTTTAATATCTGTTTTTTTTTTACATCCATAATAATTAGAAATGATCAGTGAAGTGACATAATTTATTGTCTTGCTGCTATTGTGAAGACTATAAGATGTAAGACAATACATTTCCACAAATACTGTAACGTTAAAAATGACTGTTCTTCCCCTCTGTAGTAGGAAGATAGTGTGGCCTCTAATAATTAAAATGAGGACTACTTTTGAACATATGTGAATTTATTAAATTGTATGAGTCTTGTGCATCAAGGTTTACATGACTTTAAAATTAGCAACCAGAAAAGGAAATATGTCCTATTTTTTCTCAAACTAACCTTAAGGAATGCCCAACAGGTTATATCCTTGGAAATTCCACTAAAGCAAATGTGCTAATAGTAAAACATATTAAATAAACTGTACAATACTAAAAGAATCCTTAATATATTACCTGTCTCCGATCCCGTCGTTCAATCCTTTAATTGCCGCAATCCGTGCCTGTGGCATAATCAAATGGGATTCCCCTACTCCATTGAGTCACCAGGATTCCCAGTGCCCAAAAGAGCCTAGGGACTATCTACACTCTTAGCCCTAGAGCCTAGAGTAGTCACATAACTATCTACATGGTTAACCTGCTGTCAGGGCACACTGTATGTTGCCCTGACAGCAGCATGTGTCATACTGACATATAGTGTAATGTATTAGCATACAGGAGTGGGTTTAAAAAAAAGTAAAAAAACAAATGTGGAAAATAAAATAAAATAAAATAAAAATCAATATTTAATTAAAAGAATATTATGCATACAGTATCTCACAAAAGTGAGTATACCCCTTGCATTTTTTTTAAATATTGTAATATATTTTCTTGGGATAACAGTGAAGATATGACACTTTGATACAATGTAAAGTAGTCAATGTACAGCTTGTATAATAGTGTAAATTTTGTGTACCCTTAAGGTAACTCAACACACAGCCATCAAGGTATAAACCGCTAGCAACAAAAGTGAGTACACCCCTAAGTGAAAATGGAAAAATTGTGCCCAATTTGACATTTTCCCTCCACGGTATCATGTGATTTGTGTGTGTGTTAAATTTGGTGTTATCACTCTCACACTCTCTCATACTGGTCACTGGAAGTTCAACATGGCATCTCAGGGCAAAGAACTGTCTGAGGATCTGAAAAAAAGAATTGTTTCTCTACATAAAGATGGCCAGAGATAAAAGAAGATTGCCAACACCCTTAAACTGAGCTGCAACACGGTGGCCAAGACCATATAGCGGTTTAACAAAACAGGTTCCACTCAAAGCATGGTCGACCAAAGAAGTTGAGCGCACTTGCTCAACGTTATATCCAGATATTGTCTTTTAAAAAAAGACGTATGAGTGCTTCCAGCATTGCTGCAGAAGTTGGTGAGGAATCAGCCTGTGAGTGCTTAGACTATACTTCACATGGCATCAAACTGGTCTGCATGGCTGTCATCCCAGAAAGAAGTCTTATTTAAAGATGATGCAGAAGAAAGCCTACAAACAGTTTGCTCTAAATCTGAAAAGGACATGGATTACTGGAACCATGTCCTGTGGTCTGATGAGACCAAGATAAACTTATTTGGTCCAGATGCTGTCGAGCATGTATTGTGGCAACCAGGTGAGGAGCACAAAAACAAGTGTGTTTTGCCTACATTCAAGCATGGTGGTAGGGGTGTCACGGTTTGAGGCTTTATGAGTGCTTCTGGCAGTGGGGAGCTGTAGTTCATTGAGGGAACCATGAATGCCAACATGTACTGTGACATACTGAAAAAGAGCATTATTCCAACATGATAATGACCCCAACTGCACCTCCAAGATGACAACTACCTTGCTAAAGAAAATGAGGGTAAAGGTGCTTGACTGACCAAGCATGTCCCCAAACCTAAACCCTATTGAGCATCTGTGGGGCATCCTCAAATGGAAGCTGGAGGTCTCTAACAACCACCAGCTCTATTACATTGTGAAGGATTCCAGGGGCAACCTGTGAAACTCCAGTCAACTCCATCCCCCAGAGCGTTAAGGCAGTGCTGGAAAATAATGGTGGCCACACAAAGTATTGACACTTAGTGCACAATTTTTCCATTTTCACTTAGGGGTTTACTCACTTTTGTTACAAGAGGCTGTGTGTTGAGTTATTTTGAGGCAACACAAAATTTACACTGTTGTACAAGCTGTACACTGATTACTTTACATTGTGTTGAATTGCCATATAATCAGTGTTGTCCCATGAAAAGATTTTTACAAAAATGTAAGGGTGTACTTACTTTTGTGAGATACTGTACATTACACACAAAAGATCCCTCAAACATAATAGATTTCCACACAACTGTAATAACCTGTGGAATTAATTTAACAGCTTATTTAATGTGAGATGTGAACTGTGTATACATAATAAAAAAATAAAATAAAATGCAGAAAAACGCTCTTTTTATTTTTTAAAAGTAACGCAGTAATTTATACGTTAACTCAAACTATGCCCACCCAACAATTTTACTTTTTCTGCATAAAATAAGATATCATACAACTGCGTCATTAAAAAAATGTAAAAGTTATGACTTTTGAAAAGCAGGGAGGCAAAAACTAAAAAAATGTACTTAAAGGGGTTGTCTCACTACATTGATTTGTCCTGTTTTCTTGGTTTCACTTTCAATTCAGGGGCGTGTTTACTGTCTTCTCCTAGGCTGCAGTAGAAGCCAGGTCTGTACCTATAGCAATCACTTCTGGTAGCCTATCAGGAGAGATCAAACAGGTCTGTAGCTATAGCAACCTGAGAAGCTGATGCAGCCCATACAAGAGGAGATATCTAGGAATAGGTAGGACACTGTTAATGGACACATATTGCAAAGTGACTTGTTTTTGCAAAATCTTTAAAATAAAGAGCAATCCTTGCAGTGAGACAACCCCTTTAAGGCTTTTTCAGGCGTGATGCTTAAGGGGTTAAATGACATCTTGAAAGGTACCTGCAGTTGAAGTATTTCCCACTTTCACCTCTGTAAGTCATGATTTTCTGTATGCATGAGTTATGTGGTCTGATTCTTTCTTTTGGTTACTCAAGAATCTAAGGTAAAAGAATAACATTCTTTGTGTTCCCTCTGATGTCAGTCCAATTTTTAATTCCACAGGTACTGATCTCTTCCTGGGAATCCTGGTGGACACAGACTTCAACTGATTGACGTTTTATCTTTAATTTAATTTTTTCTCCTATCTCTTAGATCTTGAAATGTGTGAGGAAGGATGGACCAAATTCCAAGGATACTGTTATCAGCACTTCTCAGAGAGAGAAACCTGGGTTGATGCAGAAAACCTTTGTCGTAGCCATCAATCACATTTATCCAGCATCTTGAGTCCTGAAGAACAAGAATTTGTGAATGGTGAGTAATAGCGGGATCAGTTATGAAGGTTTTTAAGGTTGTGTGTTAGTAATATTGTATCCTATGTACATTTTCTTAGTGAGAGGGACTGCACTGTAATTTGCCAACTGAAAATGTATGAACTTTGCCCCAGTCTACACAGCAAAGCTTAAAGGAATTCTTTTGGACTATCATTATTTGTTAAAGGGCTCTTTGTCTGAACCAGACAAAGAGCCCTGTCCTTCTTCCACACCTCCTGCAAACCATGTAACATTCATTGATCACATGGTTTTGCATATGTCTCAATATTTTTTTTATCACTCAGTGGATATACTGAAGTCTCAGCTCAGGACACTCCCCTCTGCCAGCCTTTATTTTAAAACTTAATAGAAGCTAGCAGGAATAATGACTGGGGGGGGAGGGGAACTGTTTATCTAAGAGTCCTGCCTGCAGACAGCTGTACAAAGCTGGGGAGTTTACCTAATGAGCCATGAGTCCCAGCACAAAGATACAGTCATGATAAAGATGATTGCAAGTACAGTGCTGGAGGGATTACACATTAATGTTAACACATATACCCTAATAGCTGGGGAGGGAACTCCAAGATTACAACTGGAATGCAGTCTGTAAGTTGTAGGAAAAAGGTGCTGGAGAACTACTGAGATTCCCACAAGCAGGAAGTTTCACTACAAAAAGTAGATCTTACAATAGATGAGTATGAAAAAAAAGAAACACATGAAGGTAGTGGAATATCTTTACTTTTCCATATAAATGCTGTTTATAGTGTTCTATGAAATCTTTAAACTCCCAGGTAACCTGTTTAGTTACAGAGAACTGGAAATTACACTCTAGTATGTGTTCTAATGAACACTGTGAAAACTAGAATACTTATTGGATTTATTACATGGATAAAATAATAAAAACATCTACTATTAAAAAAGTTTTTAATTTAGTATGTTATGTTTTGATTTAATTTAAGTTAAGCTTATGGAAATGAACTTGATTAGAAAAACTTATTTAAATTGAGACCCTTTTTCATAGTCATTGATGTTATTTTCATTTTCCACTTTCTGTGTGAGCCAATTTTAGTTTCTAAGCTAAATCTATATAAACTATATAACATCACATAGTTTCTAATATTGTTGTTTGTGTTCTAATTTAAAGGTTTTTAAAAAGCATGAAAATCAATTACAAAAAAACATGTTGAATAAATGATTAAATCTTTAAATTAAATGACCACCCTTAAAGGGGTTTTCTCACTACAAAGATTAAAAGATTAGCTTTCAACATGAACGGACAGTTAAATCAAGATATTACTGTACTCAAGAGATAAGACACTTTTTATGTGCTCTTGAGTGCACACAGGTTTCTATGGTTAACTGCATACCAGACTTTACTCTGTTATCTGATTTTAGTAGAGAGCAGGGATGGAGTGCACAAGAAAAACTAATTATCTCTAACAAGATGCTTTGTCTCCTCACAACCTGTGTAGCTTTGTTTACTTTACTCCTGCACTACTCTTTGTAATGTCTCAGCTAGTTATGGAGAGGGGCTTGATATGCTAATTACTATTAGAAAGCCACCCACAGCCTGAGGAGAGCAGAGTGAAAGAAAAGCTGTCTGTGATGGAAACTGCATAGTGAGAAAACCCCTTTAGGTACAATTGTATTTGTGTAATTGGAAAGGTATAATATTCTGGGCAAATTATGTTCTGAATATATTTTTATAGAAGTTAAACTTTTCTTTAAATACCTGTATTCTTCATGAAATAATAATACTGTGGCATCTTTTCTTAAAGCGGTGTTCCCATGTTGCACTTAGAAGGCATATCAATAGGATATGCCATTAAAGCCTAATACACACCATTCAGCTGTACTCGGAACTCGCATAGAACAGTATAAAGAATTGTCTACAAGCATGACTGGTTCTCTATTCTGAGGTGTGGGTGCTAGAGGTAGGACCGACACCTATCACAATTTGATGGCATATTCTATTGATAATCCATTAAAGTACAAGATGGAAACATTGCATTTTGTGATTACTAAAATTTCTAGCTAGAAACCTATGAACTGGTGTTAGCAGTTGGTTGGAGAACCCTACAAGCTCTGTATAATCAGTACTAAAAGTCCTAAGCAAAGATGCTCCAAAACTTTATGGGAAATGCAAGTATTTACTAAAACAGACATATCAGGAGGGGTGACAGATCCTCGAAAAGAGTTTGTTCACATAACATGTTTTGGTTATATTTTGCATATATTCCAGGAAAAACTCTGGCAGCTCTGATAACAGCATCCATCTTATGCAAACATTATTAGCTTTTCATAACACATCCATTAATTGGATGCCATAATAGCCTGTGGGTAACAAATGGTAATGTTAGGCATCTGTTTATTACATCCATCACAATAGACTATTATGCAATCTGTTTAAAGGGGTTGTTCACTTTATAATGTATTTGTAATGTTTTCATTTATTATGTATATAACAAGAAATCATACAGTTTTCTAATATACATGTATTTAAAAGTCTAATCATGTACCTCTATTTTACCAATGCAGTAGGCCGCTATCTAGGAAATAAAATGGTACAGCCCACATTTCTGCCCATAGTAGTGGTTCCTATGGAGTACTTGTATGGACTAAACAGTCATGTGACCACCACACAGGTCATGTGACCTTGGTATCCAGGTAACAGTAGTGTATGGAGCAGAACTTCTCCAGTATTACCACCTCCAGCAGTGTCTTATCATGTGGCCACCACACGGGTCATGTGACCCAGGTATCCCGGTAACAGTGGTTTATGGAGGAGCAGAACTTCTCCAGTATTACTACCTCCAGCAGCATCTTATCATGTGACACAGTGAAGAAGCTGCTATAATAACTAGGTTAATTATTCCACCATTATTCCTATTCAGCTACCACATAGATGTCCTGTGACTCTGCTGCTAACTGACTGCCAGGAGGTCACATGACTGTTTAGTCCATACAGTTACTCCATGGCAGGAATGTGGGCTATACTATTATTTTATCTCCAGGTAGGGGCCAACTGAAGTAGTATAAAAGAGATTCATCTGCAAAATTTTAATAAATGTGAATTGTAAATTGCGTTATTTCCTGTGATATACATAATAAGTAAAGTCTAAGGGACCCTGGGACCAGAGTGGAAAGACAGGAAAGGGCAGACAGTGTGAGCCCTAGCGCTAGGTGGTCAGTGACAACTGGTCAATGTTCACTTCACTTGGCAAGTGAAACACAGAACAAGGCAAGACAAATAAACACAAAATAATGGTCAGGAAAATACAGGTCAAACCAGAGATAGCGAAATGATACAAACACGTCAGGCAAAAACGGAGGTCAAGAAGGCAGGCAAAGAGTTCAAGCTACAAGAGACTATTGCAAGCTATGTCCAAGAACACAAGTGGTTTTCTTATGGGATGCCAGAATCCCGGACTAAGGTGTGATTGGACCAACCCTCCTACATCCAGACCACATAGAACATAGACTGGCAGGGAAGGGAGATGAGTGGCGAAGGCATCTGTCTATCACCACTCAGTCTAAACTATCTGCAGCCCAGCACTGGTGCTAGCCAAAGAAACCAGACGGGTGTGATGGAGAACCTGTCAATCACCACACAGCAAGTACTGGAATCAGACAGAGTTCATACCAGTACAAAGAAACATACAATCCAGGCACAGAATCATGGCCAAGCGCAGTCTATGGTCTTCCTTTACAGGTGTAACACTTTCTTTGTTGCCCATAGCAACTTTCTTGACGGCTTTTGCCATATGTAGAATAAAGACTGACCTACAGTTTGAAGAATGAAAATTAACATACAATATAAAAGTATAAAAATAAAAGTATTTCAGAAGATTTTATATAGAAAAAATGAAAAAAAAAATCAGAATGAAATTTTAACATAATTAATTTTTGTTTAGAAAATCAATTCATTGAATTGCACTAGTCTCTATAGAGAAGAGAAGTAACAGTTAGAATACAGATGTAACAGTTCTTAACTATGATTGACAGTAATAGTTACTGTATCTCTTGCAACATTCGAACCACAAATTGAGATTGACATGGGGAGAGCATTGCAACGTTTTAGAAGCAGAAACATTGAACAGTATGATTGACGTTTAGGAGCTTATGTTCTTCTCTATGGAGTTTAAAGCAGTTCATTGAGTTGAATTTCTAATGAAAAGTGTATTATGTTAATAAAATGTTCTGATTTTTATATTTTTCATTTTTTCTAATTAAAATCTTACAAAATACTTTTTTTTATATTTTTATATTGTACATTCATCAAAATGTATGTCAGTGGGTCAGCCTTTATTCTACATAGGGTAATAGCCAGCACACAACAGGTCTCCTTGGGACTTTAAGTGCGCCTAGCAAGATCAATACCTTAGTTTTTATTCACTGACATGCTGTTCTAATACTTTTACTTTTATTTATAGCCTGCTGTGATGTGTTTGTAATCACTGAAAATACTACTATAACTCTATATATACCTGGTTGAGAACAGGATTTATGGTAGATGCTGTATTGGTTTAGATAATGTATTAATTTTAGATTATATCATTTATATGAATGTATTATATAATTTTAAATTAATTTTATATTATTTAATTTTATATAGTTTTATCACTTATATAAGTTCGTTTTTATTACCGTAGTGGTATTATTGAGGAAATAAATGATTTTTTTTCTTGTCCTAATGGCAATAGGTCATCTATGGCAACTTTGCTCTCAGGCACTCCACTTTCAACTTAGTCTGGCTTGTAATGACATTTTCCTGCCAAAGTTTGACACATTCACAAGTGTATCTAATCGTAGGAATCTAGTGCAGAATGCCTCAACTTTTAGCGTAAAGCATGCCAGAAAACTAGCACAGCCAAGTTCATACATAAGGCCATAAATGTAAACAAAAAATGTGATGTGAACAACCCCTGAAGACAATTTATTGGGAAATGTGCAAAAACCAGGAGAGTATAGGATTGTAGCAATACACCTCTGTAGAAACCCTTCTATAACATGTTCATCCTAACCTGCATTTGTATTATTCGTATTAATAAATTACAGGCAATGCACAAGACTATCAGTGGATTGGACTCAATGATAAAACTCTTGAGAATGACTTCCGTTGGTCTGATGGAAGTCCTATGGTAAGTGTTATTAACTGTGATTACACACAAAGTGCCCCTCTTGTCCATAAAATGTGTCTGGTATTGCAGTTAAGCTACATTCACTTGATTGGACTACAGTGGTGTTGTTTTTGGATTAAAATGGCAAGGCTTTTTAACCTCTTGCTGAATCATCCTGCACTTGAACATCAAGGAATAGGTTTTTCCTTACATCCTGTGAAAAATGCATGTGATGGTGATTACCGAGGGCTCAGAACATGTGCCTGCATGATCATCATGCTGCACTAATACCTAAGGTCAAGAAAACTCCAAACTCACTTGTCTGATCCCTGAAGAACAGCTATGCAGTTTGTATTATAGACAGAGGCAGAGGAGCTCCCTTTGTCTCGTAACAGCCCAGATTACCCAACTGTTGGGGGTGACTGGGTAGTCAAGACGATTAAAATAAAAATCAGCAGCACAAAATTGCTAAATATGGGTACACGCCTACAAACCCAGTCCAAAGGTCTCTTCAATGCAGAAAAATGAATCAGGCAGCACTTCCAAAAAGTAGTTTTTATTTCACCCAAATCTGCAACGTTTCAGCTCAACAATGAGCCTTTTTCAAGATGACTGTAAATCATCCACACAAATCTCAATAGAAGCTGTAGTCCATACAGGTCGGATTTGATATCCGAAAATCAACTCAAAAACTTTCACTTGAAACAGTTCAATTGAATGGGACAGCCGGAATCCGAAAAAAGGGACAAAAAACGAAAACCAAGTCTAAAATACTGATTAGAATCTAACAAGTCCTCTGCCTTGTGGATGTAGCCTAAGATTTTCTTTTTATGGACTTTATTATGTGAAGCAGAAAGGGGAATATCTCTCCTTGGGGAGAGCACCATATAGGCGCGTGGAATTTTGAGATTACCTTTTTGCCCTCCACTAAGCTTTTGTATATCACAAGGCATTACTGTATATTCCCCTTTCTGAGCCACTCATTGCCTCCCGCCCAGCCAGCCAGTACACTCTGCTCTGCACTGATGAGGGGCAAAACCCCGAAACAGCTATATGCAGATGAATGATACTGGCTTGGCTAATATCCCTTTGTTTTTTTAAGGATTCAGTGAATCTGAAGCAAATTGAGGGCACTTGAGCTTCCTAGTTTCTTTCCCATAATGCCTTGTGTTATGTGAAGCAGGTCAGAATAAAAGTTTTATGGATAAAGACTCACTGCCCATTTGAACAATAGAACTAGGAAAGTCTCATCTGCCCAAATTCTTTAATGTGCCAAATATGACCAGTGTATGTTTGATAAATCCCTGCCATGGCGTTTACATTCTGTACAGTCTAGGCTAATACAATGTTTTTCTTTTTCCTTTAATCTCTAATGATATTTCATATTTTTGGCTAATAGTTATATGAAAATTGGAGACCAAACCAGCCAGATAACTTCTTTGCCACAGGAGAAGACTGTGTCGTAATGATTTGGCATGAGAGAGGCGAATGGAATGATGTGCCCTGCAATTACCACCTGCCATTTACATGCAAAAAGGGAACAGGTACTGAGTAATATGCAAATAATTAAATATAATTTGCTTCATCCCTTTATTGTAGCCCTAAATACTAAAAATTCTGAAGTTCTTTTAGTTCACCTAAAGGGTAGAAAATGCTTTTGTTTGTATAGATAAGATTGTAATTTCATTACTTGTACATTGTACATATTTTTTTAATCCTGACTTTAGATCACTTCACAAGGGGGCTGGTTAGCCTTTATTCATACCATGTGGTGCACCAACTATTCCATAGCATAAAAATGGTCACCACATTGGTCGAAAGAGTATTGTTTGGGCATATGCATTGCAGAATAGCTTTTTTCAACAATATTTTTCAGTAGAAAGATAAAAAAATGTGTATGCATTTTTTTACCTTGGGCATTAGTGGGCAACTCATACAACTGTATATCGTACAGTTACATAAATTGGAGCTATGGTTTTTTTCAGACATATATGTTAAATCTGAACAGTACTTAATTCTGACATTTAGCTCACTATTGCAAGGTAATATTTTAAAATGTAGAATTAGAACATGCATTTTTAGATGGAACAGTGAAAATTGTGTCTCTGCAAACAGCATTTAGTAGACCCTTATATGGAGCAGCCTAAAATTTATAGCCACTCTCTGTTCAAAAGAGCAGCAGTAATTTCTTGTGGGTACTTTCCATTATTTGCTTTCTTTTAGTACATCTTACAATGGGGAAAGTCTTGTGCCGCTTTCAAATTAAACATGTTTTGTTTAAGGAAAATTGTCCTCAATATTGTTGCTAAGCACCAAAAGCTACAAAAAGCCCAGAATGGTATATAAATATGCTGGCCAGTACATTGAGAGAAGGATAATAGGGAGACATTGTATAATTATTTACAAGAAAATTAATTAAGGTGGCTATTATTTATAACACAGTGCCAGTTCAGTGGCAGCCTGGGAATTGTTGATTTTACTATTCATGGTTGGCACAGTAAAGGGAGACAGCTGCAATGTTCATGAGCCTAGCAACCAAATTTAGGGGATATATGCCAAGCAAGAATCTGTTGCCTGTTGCTTGGTGATAACCTTATGATACAGAACCATTGTAATATTTTATATATACTGTACATATGCAGTTCAAAGTAAAAGTCCCCTAAGTGGACTAAAAAATGGTGTCAGAGTTGTATAAAAAATTATTATTCCTGAGCGTCCACCATGTTACCAAAAATAAAAATGTATATTAATAGCCTGGTGGTCCATTAGCTCATAGGATTGCTTCTCTAGGTGGATAGGCACACAATGAAATGTTCACTCCAACAGAATGGATTCACATTCAATTCATACTGGTAGATGCAATTTAACACAAATTGTAGGCTGAGTGGCCATTAAGTAAACATCATAATGTCTCTAACAAAGTTTTGACTATACTCTCATGAAATTGTGAATGTCCTCCAGCTCCTTCTTGTAAAAATTCTATACTTTATTTATATAGTTTAAAATTCCATGACAAAAGTCTGTAAATAGCCTACGCGTTTCGGGTTAGGCTATTTACAGACTTTTGTCATGGAATTTTAAACTATATAAATAAAGTATAGAATTTTTACAAGAAGGAGCTGGAGGACATTCACAATTTCATGAGAGTATACTAAAAAGCCCATTTGAATCACTGGACCACCTCCGTGCTCTTCGCTCCAGCCACGTCTTGGGGATCACACCCAACTTTAATCAAGTGCTAAGGAGACCTACATCGAGGGTGAAGCGGTGCTGTTTGTTTGCTTGTATAAAGTTTTGACTATACCTATGGCCTTTGTTCCCACAGAGTATAGCATAGATGTTCATCTTAGGCTAAAAAGTTGACATTTCTCTCAAAGAGCTCCCCAGATGGGATAGAGTGATCCTAACTAGCTTAAGATCTGGAGTGGAATCGTATTTTTCCATGTTTGACCAAATGCACAGCCGAAAAGGCAGCTACACTGCTAATATATATATATATATATATAGACTTTTTATGGAACAACACTGAAGTTATGACACTTTGATACAATGTAAAGTAGTAAGTGTACAGCTTGTAAATTTGGAATGCCCTCAAAATAAGTCAACCCACAGGCATCAATGTCTAAACCGCTGGCAACAAATGTGAGTACACCCCTGAGTGAAACTGGACAAATTCTGCCCAAAGTGTTAATATTTTGTGTGGCCACCATTATTTTCCAGCACTGCCTTAACTCTCTTGGGCATGGAGTTCACTAGAGCTTCACAGGTTACCACTGGAATCCTCTTCCATTCCTCCATGACGTTACGGAGCTGATGAATGCTACAGACCTTGAGCACCTCCACCTGCTGATTAAGAATGCCCCACAGATGCTCAAAAGGGTTTAGGTTGGCCAATCTACTCATATTTCCCTTAGCAAAACAGTGGTCATCTTGGAGGTGTGTTTTGTCTCATTCATGTTTGAATACTGCCCTGCAGCTCAGTTTCTAAAGGGAGGGGATCATGCTCTGCTTCAATATGTCACGGTACATGTTGGCTGTAACTCCTTACAGCCGGCAGCATTCATGCAGTCCAAAACCATGACACTCTGTGTGCCCCTCACCTTTTTGCCACCACATATGCTTGACACCATCTGAACCAAATACGTTTCTCTTGGTCTCATCAGATCACAGGAGAGAGTTCCAGTAGTCCATGTCTTTTGTCTGCTTGTCTTCAGCAAACTGTTTGGGCATGGAGTTCACTAGAGCTTCACAGGTTGCCACTGGAACCCTCTTCCATTCCCCCATGACAACATTATGGAGCTTCTGGATGTTAGAAACCTTGCACTGCTCCACCTGCTGATTAAAGATGCCCCACAGATGCTCAATAGGGTTCAGGTCTGGAGACATGCCTGGCCAATCTAGCACCTTTACTCACATTTTCTTTAGCAAGGCAATGGTCATCTTGGAGATGTGTTTGGGGTCGTCATCATGTTTAAATACTGCTCTGCAGCTCAATTTCTAAAGGGAAAGGGTCATGGTCTGCTTCGGTATGTCACAGTACATGTTGGTATTCATGAGTCCCTTAATGAATTCTACAGCCAGCAACACTCATGCAGCCCCAAACCATAACACTCCCACCAACATGTTTGACTGTAGGCAAGACACAGTTGTCTGTGTACTCCTCACCTGGTTGTCACCACACACGCTTGACACCATCTGAATCAAATAAGTTTATCTTGGTTTCATCAGGCTACAGGACATGGTACCAGTAGTCCATGTATTTTCTCTGATCGTCTTCAGCAAACTGTTTTCGGGCTTTCTTGTGCATCATCTTTAGAAGAGGCTTCCTCTGGGATGACAGCTATGCAGACCAATTTGATGCAGTGTGCGGCGTATGGTCTGAGCACTGACAGGCTGTTACCTCATCCCGTTAACCTCTGCAGCAATGCTGGCAGCACTCATATGTTTATTTTGAAAAGTCAGTCTCTAGATATGACGCTGAGCATGTGCACTGGACTTCTGTGGTCGACCATAGAACTGTTCTGAGTATTACCTGTCTTGTTAAACCACTGTACAGTCTTGGCCACCATGCTGCAGCTCAGTATCAGGTGTTGACAACCTTCTTATAGCCTAGGCCATTTTTATGTAGAGCAACAATTCTTTTTCACATCCTCAGACAGTTCTTTGCCATGAGGTACCATGCTGAACTCCCAGTGACCAGCTTGATAGAGTGAGAGTGATAACATCAAATCTAGCACATCTGCTCCACATTTACATCTGAGACCTTGTTACACTAGTGAGTTACATGGTACAGTGGAGAGAAAATGGCAAATTGGGCACAATGTGTCCATTTTCACTTGGAGGTGTACTCACTTTTCCTGCCAAAGGATTAGACATTGATGGCTGTGTGTTGAGGTAACTTTGAGTGCACAACAAATTTGCACTGTATAACAAGGCATAAACTGACTACTTTACATTGTATCAAAGTGTCATATATTCAGTGTTTGACAATTCCTGATCATCATCATAATCTTATGAAAATATATAGACATATAGCTAAATATGGCTAGATAGATAGATAGTGTAAATTACTTATAACATTAAAATCAATGACAGGTTAAGTGAATAACACTTTTTGTCTTGTGAAAAAGACATTAGAAAGTGTTTATGCTCGGCAAGGTAAACAAAAAAGAGGAAGATGGATTAACACAACAGAAAAAAAGATAGGGAGGTCAAATTCTCTGTAGTTAGTCGACTAAATGAAAACCAATGACATGTCAGAGCAACTATTCCCAGAGTCGCTATGTGTTTAAATCAGTTTGATGACTCCTGATCATCATCATTCTTTGAAAATTGCTCCTGTTAATGGGTGGGATACAGATCAGACATATCTCTTAATGGCATGGTATTCCCTAGTGGCAGTGACTACTTTCAGCATGATAATGCCCCCAGCCACATTGCGAAAGTTTTTAAGCAATGGTTTGAGGAACATGGTGTTAACTTCCCACCAACTTTCCAAGATCTGCCTGAAAAAAACATTTTTAATTTATAAAGGCCTCACCTCACGACCTACAGGACTTCTGCTAGAAATACTTTTTATTCTAGAAACCACAGGACACCTTTGGAAGTCTTGTGGAGTACATGCCTGAATGTGGGAATGTGGGTTAATGATATGTTTCAAATTCATTTTCTGGGTCTAATAAATATAAAAAAATTAGCCTGCATTGGACAGATTATTTAGAAAAAGGGCTTTAGTAAGTCTATTTCAAAAGTAAGTTTGACTATGACTCATGAGTGGCCAGAATAAATTAATAATTTTCTCTTTCCTCTTTCTCCTCACTAGTGGCTTGTAATGATCCTCCAGTGGTTGAGAATGCTTATACACTAGGAAAAAAGAAGGAGCGATACGAAATCAGCTCACTAGTCCGATATCAGTGTAACCAAGGTCTCCTACAGCGTCATGTTCCTATAATTAGGTGCTTACCAAGTGGACAGTGGGAAGAACCAAGAATACAGTGCATAGACCGTAAGTATCCCTCTATGTCTGCTGTACTTTTTTTGTGGATTTATTTTTTTTATGTGTCTAATTGCTTTCACTTCAGCGGTATTGGTAAACACATCAATGTACATACATTTCAACACACTTAATTGTTGTGAATAACTGGTAATTCTCCTTTTGGCACATGTCCTAATGAGTTTTTGACTTTTGTAGCTAATGGTAGGCTGTATAAAATTATGCCAAGCACTGTTATTACATACTGAATTTCTTCTAGAACGTGTGCAAAAAGAAAAAAAAGGTGCATTCCGTACATACTCATACACTCGAAAACCACAAGTGATAAAACACTTCTTTCCTCTTAAAAGAATACATTGTATGATTATTCTTGTATTAAGTAAAACAATGCCTAGTTAGGTTTATCAATGCTATGTTCAAAGGTAGGTTTCCCTTATAAGCGGTCAGTAGATTAATACTATGTATACCATTACTGGATTATTTTCTAATATCCAAGATCACCTAGCAGTTTAGAGCAGTCGTGTTGTGAAAGACAATCATAATTTTTTAACTGTGTTTTAGTAACTCCTACATCTTGTTAGATTACCAGCAACCAATTATCCAAATTATCACAATGGCTAGCCTACCAGGGACTAAATCATAAGGTATTAACATTATTTCACCTTTCCTGGCCACTCAAATATATAATTTTACAGTAAAATATTTCCAGAAGTTTCAAGTTAGATTATTAGAGCTTTTGGAACCGACGGTGGAAGAGTATATAAGTTCCACTAATGTACCAGCACATTTTGGTGTATGAATATAAGGATCTAGTGCTCTACAGAGAAGAAAATGGAGATCACAAACACTATAAAAAAAAATTAAATGTACTTTACTAATCCACACTTTGGTTGGTGTCAACATCAATGATTTATACAAAGTCTAATCAAACTTTTAAAATATCATATTTGTAAAATCTGTGAGGCATAACTATCACTGCTTTCCATAAAGAAAGAGTTCTATGGAGCAGGCACTGCACCCCATTTATTATCTACATAGGCACCAGTACCATATAAATGTTGAGCACCATACACATATAAGACAATGTGCCTGTGTAAGCAATCAGTGAAGTGGACCTGAAGTGCTATTCTGAAGAGATGCTGGGAGTTGGACTTTCAGTCATCAAATATTGATAATAGATAGATAGATAGATAGATAGATAGATAGATAGATAGATAGATAGATAGATAGATAGATAGATTTTGTTTTGCATTGTTTCATATTTAGCAATGTTAGTACGTATTTTCATGTAATTTATAATTTAAGAAGGCAACATCATACCAAGTGTATACAGAAATATTGTACAATAAAAAAGTATACTGTATAATAAAATGATTCTGAAATACAGCTGACTTATAACTCTTTTTCTGTCTTCCTTTTCTCTATGTTCAATTACCTACAGCTTCCACTTACAGACACAAGAGAAGCCCTAGACGTCGATCGAAATCCACTAGCAGAGTTGCACAGAACACGGCCCATTAAAACAAGACAAATAAATTTATTGTAAAGAACATTTATATTAACAATGTCAATTTCTTTGTGTTTTGTCATATAAGGAGTTTATATTGAAGAAAACCCAAGCTGTATATAAAAAAGCACCAAAGCAAATTAGGTTTCAGCATTGTTACTAATGGTCAAAGGAGTGCCTTTGCCAGGGATCATGTTGTGCCTTTCTTAATGGAGGGTGGAAGAGCTGATTGGAAATAGAAAGGCTATGTAAAGCTATAAATACTATTTCCCCCCTGCCTTAACTAATGTGATAATAATGTAATATTTGTATTATTTAAACTCTAGGCTGGCCGAATTTCATTAAAAAATATATAAATATAGTAACAAACACATTGCACATTAAGGACCTTAAATAAAAAAAAAATTGTGAAAAATCGCTGAATGTATCTCCAATGTGAGAAGACAAAGGGGTGGGGTGGGTGAGAGATTGAAAAGACAGAAAGTCCACGTATGCTTGTACTATATAACATTATCTAAACTACAAGCAGTAGACACATACCATGAATAGACCTCTCCCACTGCACTTAGGGTTACTAAGGTCGTGTTTAGAAAGCCTTTAATGGAGTATGCGCCATTGATCTGTATGGACCTACCATAGGGATAAGTTTGTAATCAAGACCTTACTTGGCTTTCAGAGGAGGCTTTCTATTATAGGCAATTCACTCATGCATGGCCTAAAGCTGCTCTTCTAAAAGATTCTCATATGTTCTCCATATATTTAAGTATGCTCTGGAATATTTGCACACACATTATGTACTAATACTGCACTTAAGTAACAATGCACTTAACTAGTCTTAAGCAAAAAGAGCTGTCATTGTCAAATCTGTTTATAACCAACTCTGCAAATCTTTAGCATTTTTCTCTTTCCTTATGTATTGATGCGTCATTTGCACAAGACATTGTCATTGTGACACATCCCTAATGTATCCCATTCTTCTACAAAATAATGCTTCTTATCTATACTAGTGTTATATTGGCAAATTATGATACTATTTGGTTAAAGCTTGGCATGCCCTGTAATGTGCAAATCTATTGGACCACTGGGACACCCTGTGGATTTGTGAAATGCTTGACAGATGCGTGTCTGTGTCTCATAAATCATCCATAGCCTTGAATGCAACATTTTGTATCCATTATACACCTAAAACCAATGCTATGTTCTCCTATTTCGCTGAATGCAATCTGCAGTGGGGTCTACTATAGCTGAAGCTCTATAGTAGGGCAAGGACTATTACGTGGACAGGTTTTCTGAAAAACAACACGATCCAGCATCACTCTGCTTCCCCTGCATTGCCAGCAGTGCCTGTGTCTCTTTGATAGAACCTCATGACTCCCCGTACTAGGACTGAAACAGTTTGCTTTCATTTCCCCATCTTTGCTCCGGGGACCGTGCAGTGCATGATGTTTCCGTGCACCTATTTATATTAAAAATAATGTAATGTTATTAAAAATACAATTGGAAAACTAAGTTCTATTTTTATTTAAATGAAGTTGCAATATTCTCCTAGAATTCTGGAGGAGCCTCTGTGTGTGATGTCAGGTACAACATTTTCTATTTTTTTGTAAAAAGCAGAAGAAATATTTTATAAAACATGCATAGAGAGAAGACAGAGTAAAGAATGTGTAACATCAGAAAAAAACATTGTGAAATGTGTATAATAAAAAAGCAAAACCTGTTGTATTTTATATTCCTGTTTTGGCAGTGATATATTTTGACCAATGTGTGAATATGTTGCCAGACAAAAATGTGTGAACACTGTGTGTATACTGATGAGTGACTTACAAAACATTGATACAAAGGCTTAGCCTATGTCTACACACAGCAATGTTAAAATGCCAAAATCTGACATCATTTTAACATTGCTGGACCGTGTCTGGATTGCGATTTTTGGTACAGATTTGTGCTAAAAATCGCGGTCAGTTTAGGGTATTGCCGTCGGCCCTATACATTAAATGTACAGGAATCTGACGGCAATCAGGGCAGAATATGTTTTAAAGTCCATCGGATTTCAAAACCGTTTGTGAAAAATCCATGCTGTGTAGACTACAGCACAGATTTTTTATTATCCTGTCAGATTTTCGGCAAATTCTAAATACTGAATCCACCAAAAATCCATCAAAAATGCCGTTCTGTGTAGACATAGCCTTAGTGTTCTGTCTGTGCCCAAGAGTTTTCTTTTGTGTAATAGGCGATACTTGTCTATTTATGGCTTTCCGTAACTCAGAGGAAAGTTGGTGATTTACCAAAAATAATAAAAATAAATTTGGCTTTCAAAAAGTCTGGTTAACCTCATGAAGTTCAATTACATATGGCCAAATCCTATGATGAATATATCTTTAAAACAAAATTTAGAATTCAATTCCCGATCTTAGCAATAAAAATGGTTTGCAAATTATTGTCATTAAAATTATTTTGTTCCTTTTAATATAAGTAATTGTTTATAGAAACTGCATTTGGACTCTACAATAAGACTTGGTGGCATCTGTCACTGCTTTTAATACATCAGTACTTTATTGTTGACCTGTAGAACTGCAGACAAGTTATATGCATGGATATGACACTCCTTCATAACATTCTTCACAAACACTAAAAGCCAATGGATTTCGGATAGGAACATACAAGCATTATTATTACGAATGAGCATTGTCCTCAGAAGTCTTTGCACTGTTCTCGGTAATATTTAACACCTATAAAATAAACCGCTGAGCCAATAAAACATAATGGGGATTTTCTATATTTTTTTTTTAGTTATGTTACTGATGGAAACAGTAACTGACCTAGATACAATGCTGATACACATTGTCATAGCAGCCCAGGGAAAAAAGTACAAGCCTATGAAGATGTAAAAATAGCAAGTTTATTTAATATATATTCCACTTTCTGACTTCTTAGTGTTTGTAAGTAATCACTAGGTCAAACAGTAGATGAAGCATATTGGAGGCAAGCTTGCTAGAATAAAATTGTAACAATGAGTGATCATGCATAAAAATAGGTAGAAGCTGGCAAAATTAACAATCCGGAACCTAGATTAATGATTTATATCCAAAAGTCAAAATATTATTTTTATCCCCTTTTATCGTTTACTTTGTGACTTCTTTTTGTTAGTAAGTAACCGGTAGGTTGAACAGTAGAAGAGACATATATATTATAACCATGAGTGATCAGTCACAAAAATAAATAGAAGCTGGTACTTCCTATTTAAGTTGTCAACATCTCAAAAATATCCCAACCACCCTGTGACTATTTTGGGTTCGAGAAAGAGGTGACCCGATTTAAAGATTAACACCAGAAGATTGTATGAAGGGTATGTCTGTGTATTTCATATACTTTACATTCTCTGAGTTAAGAGTCCAAAGCTGGAGCATTTTTCAGTTCTGACAAGTTCAATGGAGATCTTATGTGCATTCAGATTATCATATATATTATGTGCATACCAACTGACTTAAATAGCAGAAACATATATATACATATTGTTTATGCTAGCATAGCTTTAGTTTACTACTTAAATCCATAGAAGTTTTCCATGACAACACTGAACTTTAGAAAAAACAAAAGTGGATATGTTATTATTATTTATTTTAAAACACCATTAATTCCAGGACACTGTACAATCAAAGGGGAGTTACACACATAAGAAGAGCAAACAAAGTACAATGGCAGCAGCACTAATTGACTAATAACTGGTAAAGAGAGCACGTGGACCCTACCTGCAAAGTCTTACAATCTACATCTAAATGTTTAAGCAGTGAAGCCTCAAGGTTTGGGTTAATGGCATCATGCAAGCAGCTCAACATAGAATTAAATAAGAAGACTTCAACACCTTTTTATTAAACTTGCATATAGCTTGCTTTGTTTTTATGTTTATAGGTTTATCTTATCACTTTATGCTTTAGCTTCATCCTATTACTCTTTTTGGACCAAGCACCAAAAGCAGGGCCAGATGTCTTCTTGAGTGTATTGACTGCTCACTATCTCTTACTCTCTGACCACATTATGTGATATTTTTTGGATACACATGTGCCTACCACTAAAGTCAAGACAAAAGTCCATATGTATAATAGTCAGCAATGGCCAAATTCTGGTATTATGTAATATCCAAAAATACCACGAGACAGTTATTTCTGAACACTCATTTTTTTCTGAAAGTTAAGTCTTTAAAGCAAAATATTTTTATAGTCTATACAATGCTAAATAATTCTTGTATATTTAGATCTTTATTAAGCATATTTCAATAATTTTGAACATATTATTCAACCCAAGGATTAATCACCATACATTCCATATATAGCATGTATAGAGCCTGTACAATGGCACATAAGGTCCCTGCAGAGCAATAGACACTCTGACTGCCCAGCACCATTAGACAGAGACATTCGTTACTATTACTCCTGTAATACAAAGTCAGATTAAACATTTAGCATGATTCTGACATAATAAAAACTCTGTATGCTCACCTTATGAAATCAGAGGTTACTCAGATATACACTGTGACTCCAAATCAGAGGTTGTACAAAGTAATAGTATGGCTCTAAAGATTCCTATATATAACATGGTCATGTGCTCTAGTATATGTTTCCAAGAAGGAGTAAAACATAATAAAAAAAAAAGGTGAATAAAACTTTGAAATGTTCACAAATGTTCATTTTTATGAGTAGGCAGACTGGGAAACTTTGCAAAATTTGCCCCTGATAACAAATAGCATTATTGTGGGTAATGCTTTGGGCATTAGAACCTAAATTGCTCTTTGCTAATTATTTTTATTGAATATTCTGCCATTAAAAAAAGATTTCATTTTAGTTATTTAGGACATAAAATATTGTTTCCATCAACATGTCACATAAATAAAAATCAAGGTTAGAAACAATTTAAAACAGCAAAAGAACAAAAATAGCATTCCTTTTGTGAAGTGCGGTTATTTGCTTATATCTGGAACATGCTACATTGCTAGTAATTATATTCCTTTTTCTTGTACGAGAACTCAATCAAATGCAATTATGTAACACCCTATTTTTGCAATCTATTGATTTAGAAGAAGCAAGCCTAGGCAGTCATTTTCTGAGCATCTAATAAATAGATTATAAAGCACAAAATGATTAAGGAGGAAATCACTTTATAACTACTTGTGTGCTTGTTGTCCTTGCATTATTCTGAGTGGCCGCATTTGGTTTCATAGAGGCTACCTCCCTCTATGTAGTACTCCACTTTAAAATAAAATCATTTTAAATGCTTTTGTTTAAGGGTTGGATCCTGTTTACCACGGCCACAAATTGAGGCTTTTTTTGAAGGAGCTAGTCATAGTAAGCATTCAGCTGCTGTGATATTCTAGACCTCAGAAGATGAATAACATAGTTGATCTGATTTGTTGCTATGGTAACATCACCTTTTTAGCTGTACAATGATTTTGAAATCGAAACCTGCCCCTAGTATTTTGTAGTAAGAGGCGTACAGAGTTAAGGTATTTGGAGGGTTAAGTGGAGTCTTCCACTTCATACACATGAAGGCACACCTTTGGGATGATGGAAAGTGAACAGAAAATATTTCTACTGTCATTATACATTTTTGTTTTTTTTTAAACTTAAACTTCCCACTAGCACTAAAATATATTAAAATATATTTTTAGATTGATATGTTTGATATGCTCTAATATATATATATATATATATATAATATATATATATATATATATATGTATATATATATATATGTGTAATATATATATATATATATATATATACATATAAAGATAGATAATAGATAGATAGATAGATAGATAGATAGATAGATAGATAGAAATATAGATAGATAGATAGATAGATAGATAGAGAGCACTTACTATTGTGCTAACAGTCATACTAAAAATAAGAAATTAAAAGGGTTCTAGCAGTTCTCTAGATATTATTATTTGATGTGCTGACATGCTCCTGCTGATGAAACAATTTTAAGAAGTAATCTTCATAAAAAGTCATATTATTACATGAAGTAAGAATTATTGCATGGCCTAAGAAATACAGTATTTAGGTAAATCTGACGTAACGTACATAAAATAGCTGACACTAAACATAAAACAGAGTAGAATAGTTAAATACCTCCAAAATATTAAGCATCAAACTCTTAAAATGTATTGTTGGTAGATTTTTACTTTTGAAAGTCTAAATTATGGTTATGGTCAAATCGATACAGTTAAGATGGTTTGGAATATGTACTATATAGACTACCGTAATATAGCACACAAGACAGTATTAGAGCATATGACCACTTGGTGTGGACACTAACCATTGTAGCATAGTTTTAAGTGAGTAGGGACAAACCACTAAACTGGATGCTCACCCATTTAGTCAAAGCAGAGTAAACACAGGGTTTCTATGTAGATGAGAATGGTATCTGAAGTGTGGCTACAGCATTGTTAAGGCCAAGCCAGGAACACCTTACACATTCATTGTGGAGTCATATAGCTTTTCTAGTTCCTAAAAACTTCAGGGTGTGTGCATATGATTTATTCCAGGTTTCTTGCCTTGCTCTTCTGAACCCTTGTGATTCCTTCACATGTACTTAAAATGTGCCCCCCTTACACAGATAAACATACACACTTTCCAATGCTTCTTTGCTTCTGTGTTAATGGGCAATAATTTATTTGTTTGCTATTTATATTGAAATTTTCCTGAAATGGTGTTACTCCATGCATCTTCCAGTATGGGCTTATGCTCATAGTCGCCTACCTGAACAAGCAGAGCTGCAGTGTATAACATGTGACAGAGTCAAAACAGCAGTCTGAGCTTCTGATAAGATAGATCATTTAAGATTGCTAAATGCCAATATATCTAGACTGCAGTAACTGCAGCTTTTCATTGCACCCGGGGTATCTAAACAGGGCCATAGAGGCAAAGTAGAATCCATGTTAATTATTCACAGAAAAAAATAAGCATCTAAGATTCTGTTCTGTTACCTGGACAAGAAGCCATATGACAGTATGGTACTATTACTAGCACCAAGGTATTCCTAACCGCAGAGGGTCATTCTGCTTTTAGTTCCTCTATTGACTTCATCTGCAGCTACACTACACTGATATGTTTGTATAGCATACTTAATAACCTAATTTCATTGGTAACTTTTAAGAAAATATTTTCTGTTCAGTTGGAAGAACCTACAGTATATTATCAGCATGAAAGCACGTATTAGCTGTAAAAGTGACTGAATGGACCTTTAAGAAGACTAAATTCATAAAGGAGGCATTAATTGCTTGCCCATGTATGGATTGGACACCATGATGTACAAGACAGGCTAAGCTCACACAGTGTAGCGCCTATCTAGCTAAGTGGTCTTGTGTCGATCTGTTCTGTTTATCTATTTGCCGCTGGCCACCTGGAGACCTCGCGGTTTATACACAAACTGGGAAGCTCATTGAGAAACTTGGAATTTTGCCATTCAGGGAATACAGAGCAGAGTTGTTCATGAAGGAGCCCTTTTTCCTGCTTGCCACGTGGACGTCCACTTTGAATAGATGCTGCAGTGTGGACGCTTTGCCCCAGGAAATGCGCTGAGGATCTTTACTTCTTACTGTTAACTGGGTATAGCAACATCAATACGTGGATTAACACCTCATGTGCCAAAGACAAATCAGTGCTTATTAGAAACTTACAACAAAAAAAGATTAGAACAGTTCTTGGTTCTACAGCATTACAGTACTTGGTTGGCTTTTATACATATTGTGCAACCTACACTATGTTGGAGGAAGTAAATATACAGTTTTCTGTAGTGCTATGGGTCATTTTCAATGAGGGACAAAAACGATAACCCATATCAAATTAGAGAAACAACACTATAATATATTCAGGATGTAAAGAACTTCCCTGAAAAGACTTCTATGACTCATACACGTCAGATTTCCCACTTACCTAAACATTAGTATGACAGCTTTATAAGAACATCGCTTAAGTAATCCTGAAAAGAGTGTCCAGCCCTTAACTTATAGAACAATAGCAGATTTCAGGATAACAAAGAAAACTTAGTAGCGTTTGCTTTAGCTTTTCTTTAATGTGATTGCACTTATGCACTTTACATCGATGCTTAGAAGTTTCGCAGTTCAACACTTATAACGTGAATATACACTCACCGGCCACTTTATTAGGTACACCATGCTAGTAACGGGTTGGACCCCCTTTTGCCTTCAGAACTGCCTCAATTCTTCGTGGCATAGATTCAACAAGTTGTTGCAACGATGCTCAATTGGTACCAAGGGGCCCAAAGAGTGCCAAGAAAATATTCCCCATACCATGACACCACCACCACGCAGCCTGAACCGTTAGATACAAGGCAGGATGGATCCATGCTTTCATGTTTTTTGACGCCAAATTCTGACCCTACCATCCGAATGTCGCAGCAGAAATCGAGACTCATCAGACCAGGAAAACGTTTTTCCAATCTTCTACTGTCCAATTCGATGAGTTTGGGGCAATTGGAGCCTCAGTTTCCTGTTCGGTGTGGTCTTCTGCTGCTGTAGCCCATCTGCCTCAAAGTTCGCCGTACTGTGCGTTCAGAGATGCTCTTCTGCCTACCTTGGTTGTAACGGGTGGCTATTTGAGTCACTGTTGCCTTTCTATCAGCTCGAACCAGTCTGCCCATTCTCCTTTGACCTCTGGCATCAACAAGGCATTTCCGTCCACAGGACTGCCGCTCACTGGATGTTTTTTTCTTTTTCGACCATTCTCTGTAAACCCTAAGAGATGGTTGTGCGTGAAAATCCCAGGAGATCAGCAGTTATCTGAAATACTCAGACCAGCCCTTCTGGCACCAACAACCATGCCATGTTCAAAGGCACTCAAATCACCTTTCTTCCCCATACTGATGCTCGGTTTGAACTGCAGGAGATTGTCTTGACCATGTCTACATGCCTAAATGCACTGAGTTGCCGCCATGTGATTGGCTGATTAGAAATTAAGTGTTAACGAGCAGTTGGACAGGTGTACCTAATAAAGTGGCCGGTGAGTGTATTGTTGCAGTTAGTTTGCAGTCAGAGTTCGTGCACAGTTCAATAGAATCGTTCGCTCGTCTGTATTACATTTACCTTTATAAAGATTTTAGCATCCAATATTATTGTGTCTATAATTTCATATACACAGACTCAAGCTGAACTCACTGTGTTCGACCAAATGCTCTTCAATACTTTCTCTTGTGTATAGCCGCTCGGTTCTCATATCTGGATACTCTGTATCTCTCTCGGAACCTTGCTCACCTCTCAGCGGTTAGGAGTAGAAGGCACTGCGCCTGCGCGATGTTTCGGGAACCTCCCCCTTTGTCAAGCTCGATTTCCCACTTCGTCTGTCAACAAGTCAACACTATCTCCAATCATAAGTGAAGAGCTGGATGTGTGTATGTAATCTCTTTCTAACGAAATGAACATGAGTAGGGCGTTATTCACATGGCAGTATTTTGGTCATTATTTTGCATCAGGGTTCGTTACCCAAAATCAAAAGTGCGGGGGTTGGGAGGGGTTTAATCTTTCCATTATACTTTTTCTTTTACGTTATACTCCTGCTGTGTGAATGAGGCCTTTTGGAATAAGGACATTCAGATAGGATGTTGATCCAGAGATGTATTCTGATTGCCATAATTGGAGTTGGGAAGGAATTTCTCCTCTTGTAGAAGACAATTGGCATCTGCCTTATTTAGGGTTATAGGTTGGACTCAATTGACCTGTGCCTCTTTCCAACCTTAGCCACTATGTTACTATGTAACAGTACTATTTGGCATGCACAGTACAGTAAATGTTTGGAGCTGTGGACTTTTATTCAAATTAATACAGATTGTTCTTATTAGCATACTTCTGGGTTTGTATACACTAAAGATGAGTCAAGACCATTCTAGAGAGAACACAACATAGCTTTTCAACTTGAAATATTGATGTAGAAGCTCCGGCAAAAATTATGCTTGAACGGCTGCGAGTAGTGCTGCAAACAATTGGTAACTGCAGCTTTTCAGGAGCCGACTGCAGCAGCCGGATGTAAACAGAGCACAGGAAAGACACCACGGCAGCATTAGCACTGGAACGGCAGAAGGTGAGAATAGCAGCTTATGATTATTTAAAATAAAATAAAAAGAACAAGTCCTTTAAATCCACTGTAACCTGAGTAGGCACTTCAACACTAAGGGCAACATGTATGAACACAGGTGCGTCGAAGTGAATAGTCGAGTTTCATTTTCAGTGTATAATGCGCCTGATGTATGAAAGTGTGCATTCATAAATGGTGTGTAAAGTTCATCGCATCTCGCCTATGTGTTAGGCGCATTACAGAACTTAGGTATTAAGGTTATAAACAGGCTGGAAATAAGAGAAGTCATTAGAATAGCATGTCAGTGAATAGAAACTATGGTACTGATCTTGCTTGGAGGACCACAGGTCCCAGCAATACCTGTGCTGTGCTGGCTCTTGCTGTATGTAGAATAAAGGGTGAGAGGAGCAAAAATACATTTCAAGTTTAATGTAGTAAAAATGTAAAATATAAAAATCTGAACAACATAATCAGTGGGTTATTTAATGTAAAATGTGTTTTACATTCTATTAATTTTTTAACATTTTATAGGAGATATTTTTATATTTTCGGGATATTATATATATTTATATTAATTGAAATGATCATATTTTTTATTAAATTTAATAATAACATTTTATACAGTTTGCTTATCATAATAAATTACTTTTTATTAATGTACTAGTGTAAGTTGAGAAATATTGGACATTTTTTGTCCTAATGGCAAATTTAGTTTCACTTCGACTCCTCGGGCTCAGACAGACCACATTGAGGTAGGTCTGCCTGTCAGAGCAGTAATGCGCATAGTTTTGCCAAACCACATTCATATATGTGTCTAATACTACAAATGTGGTGTGACACACCTCCATAATGAATCCATAAACGTCCCCAGAAAGCCCCCACATGTTACGCACATTTGAAAGTGTCAAGTCTTACGAACAATACGCCTAACACATACATTAAGCGCATTAGACATCATAGCCTGCTAAGTTAGGTGCATTATATGCCAGAAAAACCCTTTCATACATGTCGCCCTAAGAGTATGTTCACACGATGTGTTGGATCCGTTTTTGGATCCGTTTTTAGATGTGTGTTTGCATCCATGTTTCAGGCCCTAAACGGACCCAATCACGCATCTAACAATGTGCAGTGGAATTTACATTGCTGTTAATGTAAAACACACATCGGCGTTTAGACGAGTGATCTCCGATGCGTGTTTACAAGCGTCTTTCTGATGTGCCTTTCGGATCCATTCAAAGATCTGACATGTCAATTCTTGATCCGTTTGACGCAGGTGCGATCCTGCTGCAGCAAAAACTCATCCAAACATGCACCTGTCACGTCAAGGGAGGTACAGTGAGCCCTGACTGGAACCCAGCCCACTGTCCCTGCCTACTTGACGTGCTGCTCTAGGCGGCAGATGGCAACTGGGCGACAGTCCCTGCGCCACTAGAGTGCTGGGGCCGTCAGGAGGAAGAAAGGTCAAACAGTCCCTTTCAAACACAAATCAGGGACGCCAAGCCACAAATCAGAACCAGAGGGATAAACGTAAACAAGCCGAGGTCAAACACAAATGGGAGCGAGGTACAAAATCAGAAGACAAGCCGGGGTCAGGAGAACAAGCCGAGGTCTGGTCCACGGATATACAAAAACACAATATAAAGCACAAGTAACAAGGCAGCCAGGAAATATCACAGGTGCCGCACTCAGCCTGCAGGGAGTTTAAATGGGATTCCCGGATACCGCCCCAGCAGTCGATTGGAGCGGCCTCCAGGTCCTCCCATAGGCTGGTGCGACACGCCCCCTGTCCAGAGTGGCTGGGCCTCTGTCACTCACAGAGCTGCCAGCAGACTGTCTATCAGGGCGGGGTCGCAAACCAGCTGCTGCAGACTGTTGCTCCCTGCAGGCTGAGTTCCGCCTAGCCCTGACAGCACCTGTGTGTTGCATGCGTGTTTAATGCATTTTGCATGTGATTTACACAGTGCTTCTGAATGCGTTTTTCGGATCCAAAACGGATCCAACACGCCGTGTGAACAACATAAGAAGTTCCGGGAAGTTTTCCCCACAGTGTGTAGGGAAGATAGCAGGAGATAATTTATTTCCCCATAAAATTTTCCTTCTTTGGGTTTCTTATACAAAATTGTCCCAAATTTTTTAGTAAACTTACGAAAAAATCAACACAAAGAAATTTTAGTTTTTCACTTTTTTGGGCCCGGGTTTTCCCAAAAGGGTTTTTTTTTTAAAATAAAAAAATTAATGTTATAATTAGTTTTGACGTTTTTTATCGAAAAAAGTTGAAATCGGCAAGGTTTTTATGGGAGAAATTTCCCAAATCGGATAATTAAGGTTAAATCTGAGCACATCTAAAGAGCGCCTTTTTCGGCGCTTCCTGTAATTTTGGGGCCCCAAATCAATTACAAATAAGCGGGTGAGAGTGTGTGCGACTCAAGGGATGTTTTGGGTTGCGATTGCGAAAATCACATGCCCCGTTTTACATAGAACGCGTTTGTTTCAGCCCAGTGTCCTCAGCGTCCTAGGGATAGGCCTGCGCTCTGCCTGTGGCCAAAAACTGGAAATTATTATTTCTGCACAGAAAAACCCCTCAACTATTAGCTGTGATCCTTCCAAAATTTAGTTAGATTAGGATTTGAAGATTTTTTTAGTAAGCTAGGAATTTTAAAAGCAGCATCTACCGCTGTAAATTCCCGGGCGGTGGGGGGGGGGGGGGGGCCCTTTGGGCGAACAAGACAAGTCTATCTTAAAGAACCCGGAAAAAAGTTCACAAGACTTAGTGTAGACATTTGTGGAATATTTTTATTTTAAACAGTTTGCTATTGAAATTTTTCCCGGATATTGGGGCAGCCTGAACTTATATTGGAAACATTTTTTTAAGTACTGCAGGTCTCTTTTTTAGCTGCAAAACCCATTTTATTATCATATACTTTTTAGATAGGTGTTCATTTTCAATTTTACCCATTACACCTGTGACTGTCAATTATCCCCTTGCATTAAATTTACAATACAGCAATCTTGTAGTCGCACAGGGTTTTTTGTTGCCCAAAAAAACGTGTACGTACGAAAACATAACATTTACATGTTTTTTGACTTTTGCACACCCAGCATTGTTCATTGACACAGCATCCACGTAAATCTTAAAACAGCAATTCTATATTCACCACAGGTGAATTGAAAGGTGCAAAAAATACTGTGTATTATACGAAAACATAACAGATACAGACTCCTTTTCCCGGCACTTTTTAATCTGTGGGTCAGACAGGTTTAATGGTCATACTGCGGTACAGGACAGGTATAGTCAATGTCCAGTGAAACTAAAATGGTGGTTGAAAGACTCCTTTTTGTGGCACTTTTTAAATCTGGGGGTCATGCAGGTTTCGGGCTCATGCTGTGTTCCAGGACAGGGATATTCAATGTCCAGTTCAAGTAACATGATGGTTCAAATCATACTGCCTTCTGGCATTTTTTAATTTGTGGGTCATGCAGGTTTAAGGGTCAGGCTGTGGTACAAGACAGGGATAGTGAATGGTCTGTGACTTTTTTTCTGTGACTTTTATAACCTAAGTGTGTTGCCTAAGATGTAGCACGTATCCATTTGACTGGTGTGGATGTTAATTTCAGCTTCTCCAGCCTTGTTTGGGTGTAATAATGAAGGTGTTGTTGCTCTCCCATAGACTTTAATGGTAATCGCTCATAATCGATGCTCACTATCGAAAAACCTTATCGATAGCGGCCGACTATCGACTATCGCTCGATCTCGATAGCCAACGCAATCGCTCAACACTAGTTATAATGTCTTTTACATAAAATAACTCTACTGAAGCAGCATGACTTAGAACTCTGCAACATGCAGAGCCTCTGTTATTCCTCATGGAAACGTATAAGTAGACTATTACTATTCTCTCTGTGAATATGTTGTGCCCTTAGATGCTCTAAAAACTTTAATATGTGCTGCTGTCAGGCAGTGTAGGAACTTATCGTATTGACAAGGGACATGGTATTATATGTGCAGGAGGAATAACAGTCTGTTCACATACCATTTTATTATCTGTTTGTGGTATCCATTAGGATGCCATAGAGAAAGGTACCTTGGGGGCATAACATGATGATGTTGCACCAGGCTTATAAAGAATAATAGAGTAAACATAGGGCGACATTACCCAACATGCCAACGCTAGTTTTTGGTCTATTTTGCGCCAAAACCACTTTTGATGCCATATTCTTAATGTAAATGAACTGTCATACACCAAAACTAGGAGCTTTATACGCCGGGCACGACACATTGTAATGCGTCTAAAAATGATACACTGTGCGCCTCCATAACACAATGCGCCTATTGAAGTGCATTACATATACTGGTAATGATAGTTTATGTGACTCCGTAGTGCAATGCGCCTTGAGAGGCGCATTACATACACTACCAATGATAAGCAAAGCAAAGCGATTTGCGCAATGCGCCAGATTTTTGAGAGGATCAGGCTTTCTGGTGCACTTTATACTGATTTAATGCACCTAAAAACTGCTGCCGCGGCGCCGCCACTTTTCTGACATGTCGCCCATATTGTCTCTAGGACTATGTTTATGCAGTATATGTTTTATGTGCCAGATGCAAAAGCGTGACACACAAAGCATATACTATGTGGTCTACGATGTGTATACCGTCAGGTAATAGAGCAAATGTAAAATTAAAGGGACTATATGTATTCTCAACTGTGCATCATGGTACATGGTGGAAAACCTTTTTCAAGGTATCCTGATGGATACCACTGATGGACTGCAAAACATTATGTGTACATACCCTAAAAGAGACATAGTACACTGTCAAGTTCTAAGAAAATATTTTGCAGATTTTTTTTTATTTAAAGGGGTTGTCCCTGAGGGCAGTTCACTCTTCCGGTTCACAATTCCTGTGTAGTCTGTGGGAGGGTGTACACCAGTTACTGACATTTCAGCTCTGTTAGTTCCTATTCCTAGCTGTGCCTGTTACAAAGACGTTACAGATGAAGGGGTTGTTAAAAGCAATGACACTGTCAAATAGCAGATGTGTATTTGTCATAAGAGGAAGCTTCTAGTAAGAGAGAAATGTACATTCAGCCAAGATACATTGTTAGCTGCTGAGTGACTCTGTTATTTTTTATGTAATTACACATAAATATGTTCTGCAGACCTGCAAAGCTGCTCCCAGAACAGCAAAGCTAAGGGTTAAAGATTTTCTCAGTTAAAAGATAAGGTCAGAAAGTGATAAGCAAGCTCTGTCACCAGCTCCACCACTGCTAGAGCAGAAAGAGGTGGTTGGTAACTAGAAAAGCTTAAAGGGTTTTGCCACAAAGTAAAATTGACGTGGGAAGCTTTCAAATTAAATAATAAACATTTTCACCATTCATCGTTATTTAAAATTCTGCACCGTTTTTGTTTTAGCTGCTTCTTTAGTGATCCATTGTTTACAGCTCGTCTCCAGGGGATACAACCAGGGCTGAGAAGTCCTCAGTCCTGGTCGCACATGCTCAGACATCACCTCTCCTCTCCGGCAGCTACTGAGTATTCAAACCCCAGGTGCTGTCATTCTACTCCTGTCCTCTGTACTTCTTAGTAATTAGTCAAACATTGCAAATAAATAAAAAAAGAAACCTCAATGAGGTCTGTGCATTGATAAAGAGAAAAAAAAAATCCACAGGGATTTGAACCTAGGACCCTTGTGCTGTGAGGCAAAAATTTTACCTCTGAGCTACAATGTAGTTATTTACAGTTCTACACATAAACAGATCTTTCTTTGACTAAAGAGAGTAAAGGCCTGGCGATGTCATCCTGCAGGGTCACACAAATCACATACGCCCCCTTCTGAGCACACAGAGCTGAAGAGCTGGGTACAGGAGGTGTGAAATGAGATCGTGGCAAAACCCCTTTAAATAAACAAGCAGGACATAAGAACTCCTCTAACTCTGAAATGAAGCAAACACATTTATTATCTATATTTACCTATGCCTATATGTTTAAAGTTAGTCAAGGAGATGGGAATAAACCTTTAATAGAGAACATAAGCAGACATGTCAGGTTATGTATCAGATCCTCTTTAATACAGACATGTTTATTAGGGAAGTATATGCTGGGTATAGAGTACTTTCCAGTATGCGGCACTCCAGTACCATGACAGCTCTATAAAATATCAATCTTGTTTGAGCTTTCTCTGTTCAGTGGGAAAAAGTCTGCCAGTGCTAATCATGTAAGTACATTTTAGGCTTTTCTTTATGAAATGCCGATAACTGCACAATGATCTGATCAATACTGCTACTGTCAAAACTCCAAATCTTTGATTTCTCAGGATTCATTAAAAGGAAAGAGTGGTGTAGATGAAATGCACGCTCATTGATTTTGCATCAAGTAGGTTTTTGATCCCTTGACAAAATAGCTCTGTGTGTCTGATGGCAAAATCAATTTCCTACTTCGGGAGCAACACTGTAACCTGTGACCTGTAATCACTTTGGAAAGTCTATTAAAGGACCATTGACAGCCTGGACCTCCTGTGCATTTGCTCTAAAATAGTAGGTGTGACAGCACAAAGGCTGGCAGCAATAGCCGTATGGGTAAATGAGCACATGACATTAGAGTAATAAAAACTCCTACTCTGCTTTTATAATATAAGAACACCATTTAGTCTCTGCTGTTTGTAAGAGCCAATTGTTCATTTTCAAGGTGAAAATGTGAAGCTAGAGAAAGCTAATATTACTATTCCAATGGTGCTAGCTTGTGTTTTGTGCTCATTAGTATCTACAACTGAAGGCTGATCCTGTATTCATTTCTAATCACTGGTAACTTAGCTGAGTTTGTAATGCATGTATATCTAAGGAATAGGCTAAAGAACTACAAGTCACAGTATATCCTGCCACAGGAGTTTACACATATAGTATATAAGCAGTGTCAGACTGGGTTGTCCGGGGCACACCAGTGGAGTTGATTCTTGGTGCCCAACCTACAACTACTGTACACACTGTATATGCCTCTTGCTTCCTGCCTCTTTTACACTGCCTTCATCCCTGTAACCCCAGGCCTGCTATTCTTAGTAGCCCACGTTGCCCAGGGGCCCACAGGCTGTATCCCATTCACCTATAAGCCAGTATAAGCCTGACCCCCACATGCTCTACACCCAGTATCGTACTGGAGTGACTGGGGCCCAACAGTGAAGCTGATTATTTGGGCTCACCAAGAATAGCTACTGTATATGACTGCACATGATTCTCTTTTGCTGCTTTTCTCCCTGAAAAGAAATGCCAGGCCCGCTATTCTCAGTGGCCCACTATGCCCATGGGTCTAGCGGGGGAATCTCTTGTATCGATGTGGGACAGTCTCAGCCTGTATGTGGGCGCCTTGTTCTAAAATATCGTATCACAAAGCTTCACTTCTGGCTAGTTAACTGTACACTAGTAACTGTCAGCTATTGAATTCATTACACTAATCCTATACATGTAATCTTAGGCTATGTCTGCACAGCACTGGATTCTCGGTGGATTCAGTATTTAGCCACTTATAATGCAACTGTACACAGTGCTGTGTAGACCACAATGAAATACCTGTGCTGTACTCTACATAGCACAGATTTCTTCCTGTCGGTTGAAAATCTGGTTGGATCTTCTGCAGGAATGCCGTTGAATTTAAAGGGGTTGTCTCGCTACAATGATTGGGTTTTAATTAAAAGATCTTTAAAAAACAAGCAGCTTTGCAATATATGTTCATTACAAATGTCCTACTGATTTTGAGTTATCCCTGTTAGTAGTAGTGCATCAGCTCCTGAAATCCCTATAGCAGCTGACCTGTTGATCTTTATCTCACTGGCTGCCAGTCCTGGTGACTCATCTATTTCTGAATACAGGTTTGATCACAGAGCCCCTCCCTCACAGTATGGGGGGAAGGGAGGGGGAGGGCTCTGGCTTCTGTGTCTGTGTGGATTAACCCTGTACTTGCCTGCTTCCTCTTGCTCTCTACACAGATTGAGGAGAGCAGAGGTTAGGCTGATCTGTGGTCAGTAGATGTGACAGCAGTGAAGTGTGTTACTATAATCATGATGTATCTGTGGAACTTTGACTATACTAATAGAACAGATCAGGGGAGCATGTGAACGGTTCATACCCCTCCCTGCTCTGCTGTATTAGTGACACATCGTGATTATAGTAACTCACTTCACAGCTGCCCTGTGTCTGTTCTGACAGGGTTTGTTTGTTGTTGCTGGAGATGTGGAGATTTGTATGCTAAGCAGGGGGTATAGGAACACTTACATCCCCCCTGCTCTGCTATTAGCATACACAGCTTCACAGACCTCTCCACACTCATAGATCAGCTCTCTCCCTGTTGTCTCCTGACTCTGTGGAGCTGACAGTGCAGCTAATTCAGCAGTGAGTAGCAGATCTAGGCAGACACAGACAGGGTTAACTCTGGCAGCAAACCTCCTCGCCCTCTCCGTGCTGTATAGAAGGAGAGCTGTCTGTGTGCTGAGGGGAGAGGGGAAGGGGAGGAGAAGAGGCAGACAAGAAGCACGCCCCTGAATTCAAAAATCCTTTGCTGCCAGACACATTAAAGTAGACTGAAAGCCTGTAGTGAGACAACTCCTTTAATGTACAGGGCCGACGACAAATCCAAAAACCGGCCGTGGCTTTTAGTACAAATCTGTGCCAAAAACCGCGGTCCAGCAATGTTAAAATGCCGGTGGATTTTGGACAGCATTTTAACATTGCTGTGTAGACATAGCCTTATAGACAGCAGGAAGCAGCTTTAAAGTGACAGTGTGTCCTCTGGCTTCCTGGGTCCCTGTGCTGCTGCTAAACTGATAACCATAGTACCCATGGTCTACAATTACAGTCTAAAGGTTCTTACATCAGTAAAGCACATCTTTAGTGAATTGTGTTTTGACAGCAGCAATGACCACATTTCTAAATTTTTGCTTTACCAGGAATGCAGTGAATCTGAACATTGGGCAAAACGCAAATGCCACATACATATAATCCCGACCATAATACAGATCCATATTTGTGGGCTCTTTGTATAGAATATGGATTGCTATTTTTCTTAGTATTTGTGATCCTGCAGCATTAACTGCATGTTCCAAACCCATTAAATGTTATGTTTTATCTGTAATTGACAGTCATGAATTTATCCTTCTTTCTTTTGCAATGTTTGTGCATGTATTTCCATAAAAAATATAGTGATTCAATGGTACCTTTGAAGTTTTTATAACGGTTGTCTAACACTGCATACAAATTTGAAACATTTAAAAAACATACTCCTGTGTCGAAATATTGCTGTTACATACGTGTTTTTGGGCCCTGAAAATCCTTTTCTTCTTTTATTATTTTTTCTTATTATTTATTTTAAAGCGTACCTATCACCTCCATACAAACACCTAGAATTGATAGTAGATGAAAAAATAAATTTTTCCCAAAAAATGTCTTAGCAATCCAGAGGTTTCCCCGTTTTCAGGAAAAGTTTTTTTTTTAAATTTGTTTTGGGGGTTTTTTTAAACCCGGGGTTTTCCCAAAGTCAGGGGGGAAACTTTTCTAATACATCAAGGACAACAAAGATTTTTAAAAATTCGGGGAAAAAAGACCGGAAACAAACCCCAAAAATGGTTTTCTTTTTCCCGCTTCATTTGGATAAAACATCATTTTTTGCCGGGTTTATTTTCTTTTTTTTTTCCCTTTTTTTTTCTTTTTTAAAAAAGATAAAAAAAAGATTGAAAAATTAAAAAGGAAAAAAAATTTATAGAAAACACATTTTAATTTTGGCCTAATATTTTTCCCCTTTTTGTCACTAAATACTTTTTTTTTTTCAAAATTTTGGGCGCTTTTAAAAGTTACTCATTTTGATTACTAAAATAAGTTTTTTATTTTTTTTGGGGGTTTTTAAGTTTTTGGCTAAAAATTTTATCCCCAAAATTGTAAGAAAAAGGTTTTTAGCGACAAAATGAGAAAACTTTAATAGCGCCAAAATCCTCAAAAAACTTATTTTAGAACAAAAACATAAAAAAACTTTTTAGCGACAAAAGCAAAAAAACTTTAGAAAGCCAAAACCCTTTTAAAAAAAGTATTTAGCACAAAATCCGAAAAAAACCATTTTCGGAAAAAAAGAGTTTTTTTTGCGAAAAAAGTGAAAAACTTTAATACGCCAAATCCTTACAAAAACATATTTAGTGAAAAAAACCTTAAAAAAACTATTTTGGGCCCCAAACACCGTTAAAAACGTATTTTAGCTGCAAAATACGTAAAAAAACTTATTTTTAGCAACAAAAGGAAGATAACTTTAGAAGAGCTAATCCGTGAAAAAAAATATTTTTACGTCAAAGCGAGATAATTTATTAGCGCCAGAATAGTTAAGAAAAGGATTTGCGCCAAAACCCTAAAAAAAAATTCGGGCCAAATCCTATAAAAACTATTTTTTACGTAAAGGGCAGATTACTTTATTAGCACCAGAATAGTAAAGAAAAGTATTTTAGCGCTAAAATCCGAAAAAAAAAAAGGATTCGGGCGCCAAAACCTATAAAAACGATTTTTAGGTTAGAAGCGAGAAAACTTTATTAGCACCAAAATATTTAAGAAAAGGTTTTTAGCGCCAAAATTTAAAAAAAACGTATTTTTAGCAAAAAAATATGAATCGCGAAAAAAAACGTAGTACCAAAGCAGATCATTTTTTTACGAACGGTTTTCAAACAAGGGCACATCAAAACTTTTAGCAAATTTGATCGGTATAACCTTTAAAAACACCCACTATAGGTGGACTTAGGGGCTCCTGGGTGGGTTTACATTGAAACATCCGAAAAAACGCGCAAAAACGCCAAAAGACGTCCGGGGCCCTTTTTAAGACCCTGGTAAATTTTTTGCCCTGTCTGGCGTTTTTTTTGAACATGTTGCAAAAGACGCCATAAAAAAAAACGAGCAGAAAAAAGAAGCTCAGGGAGAAAGCAGGAGGTTTTTACCATAGAGTCTATGGGAGATGTTTTCAGTCGTTTTTTTACTGTGCAGTGGAGACATAGCCTTAGGAAACAGTGCACATGATGTAGACTCAGACTCCACCTGCACTGTGGACTCTCCCAGCTCAGGAACTTACGGCCGTGTTCACACGGCTTATTCATGGCGGATTTGTGAGCTGGATTGCACTCGCAAATCCGGTGTGAATAAGGGGGGACGGGTCGGGCGGGAGCGCGCGTGGGCGCCGCTCCCCGGCCCCATAACTGTCATATCTAGGGCGCGTACGCGCCATAAATAATGTGCATGTCCCTTTCTCATACCGCGGCGGTTTCGCCCGTCGGGGAGGAGCGACGGAATCCACTGTTCTCTATGAGAGCAGTGGATTACCGAAATTACTCCGACGGATTGGCGCCGTACTGCAGCGCAAATCCGGCACGGAGTACGGCGCCAATCAGCGGACAAATAAGCCGTGTGAACGAGGCCTACAACTGTCATCCATCAAGCTGTCATGTGCCGACTTGGCCCGACCAGAGCTGTCTTAAAGGGCCAGCGCTTTTTTAAAAACTGAAATACAGGGTTTAAAACTTTGATTTTCCTAATGAAGTTTATTTGAGAAAGTGTTTGTATTTTAGTCTTCTGTTACTTCATGAGGTTTGTCTGAAGGTGATAGGTACTCTTTAAAGCGCCATTAATTCCAGGACCCTGTACATTCGAGGGGGTTTATAGTACATACATAGCATAAGGCCAAATAAAGTACGATGGCAACACTACTTGACTAACAACAGGTACAGGGGGAGACAGGACCCTGCCCGTGAAGGCTTACAATCTAGGAAAGAGAAAAGAGACAGATGGTGAGGAACATAGATGTTTGTGGAGGGTGTGATGACAGCGGGGTTATTGTGGGTTATAGGCTCCTGAAGAGATGGGTTTTCGGGTTGCTTTTGAAACTAGTGATGGTGGAGGACAGTTTGATGTGTTGGGGCAGTGAGTTCCAGAGTATAAGGGATGCACCGGGGAAGTCTGGGAGACAGTTGTGTGAGAACCTACCAAAAGGGCAGAGATGAAGATCCTATAAGAATTGGAGATTGTGTGAGGAGAAGTACTGTATATGGAGATTAAGGCAGAGATGTATGAGGGGAGATGTTATGGAGAGCCTTGTAGGTCATTGCTAGTAAATTGAACTGAATTCACTGGGCAATAGGTAACCAGTGAAGGGATTGGCAGAGAGGAGAGGGAGAGGTGGATCAGACGAGCAGCAGAGCTGAGGATGAATTGAAGGGAAGCAAAAGTGCTAGACGGAAGGCCGCAGAGAAGGATGTTGCAGTAGTTTATATGGGAGATGACAAGGGCATGGACTAGTATTTTTGTAGTATCAAAGTTAAGGAATGAGAGGATTTGAGAGACATTTTTCAGGTGCAGGTGGCAGGCAGAGGTAAGGCATTGGATGTGTGGTTTGAAGGATAGGGGGGAGACAGAGGTTATCTAAAAGCAGTGGACTCTCTGGACGGTGAAAGAGGCTATGATTGTGATAGATTAAGTTGGGGGATAGAGTGGGACAGTGGAAAGATAATGAATTAAATTTTCTCTACTTTTAGGTGGTAGGAAGAGAAGAAGGAGGATATGTACAATAGACATTTTGGGATGCTGGAGAGCAGAGAGTTAATATCTGTGCTGGAGATGTAAAGCTGGGTGTCAGCATACTGAAAGCCATGGGATGCAAAAAGTTTGCCTGGGTTAAGAGTGTAGAGGAAGTATAGAGGACCTAGGAACGACCCCTGGGGGATACCAACAGAGAGAGGGCGAGAGGAGGAAGTGGTGTCAGGGTGAGATATGATGAACGTCTGATCTTCTTGAGAAAATGTTTGAATGGAGCAGCAGCGGCAAACTCGGGTTGGACTTTAGACAGGACTGAAAGGGGGGGGGTGTGGGGAAACAAACATTTACTCCCCTCCCCCTGTAAATTATTTGCTAAAAATCCTGTGGGGGTGCTTGAGAAACCCCTTTTAATAGATACTTGCCAATCTTTTATATCCCGATCCCGAAAGTTTTTTGGGGCCCCCACCCCCCCCTCAACTCTTTCCAGAAAAAAACCCCCCGGGTCCACCGGGAAATGTCATTTTTTAGGGAAATTCTTTTTTTCCCGGGAAGTCCCCCAAAAAAAAAATGTAAAAAAGAAATTATGTTTTTAATTTTGTAACATGTTTTGTGATAGGGGTACTCCCGGGAAATTTTTTCAAGAGTTTTTTAAACAACTTCCCCAAACCCTTCCTCAGCACCCCAAGGGTCAATTTAATTAGATTAGTTTTTTTAAATTCTCAATAAATTCCTTCAGGCAATGTAAAGGAACAGAGATCTGCCCCCTGAGCCCCAAAGAAAAATTTGAAACAGAGCCCCTACCTACCATGTGACATTTATAACACATCTTGTGAGTCACAAAGGGCCTTTGGGGGGGCCCGGGCAAAAGAGCAAAAATCAATTTTAACCCTTTCTCAACATTACTTCAGCTTTTAATGTAATTCTAATAATTCTAATAAAATTTAAGGCAACACAGCTCTTTTCTTTTATTACATCATAACCTTCCCAAACGGGATAATAAAGGGCTGGAAAAAAGGGTAACTTTTTTCTCATTAGGGGGGGGGAACCCACTTAGGTTTTTTGTAGACATATGCTATAGTCACTTCACTGAAATTAAAATATATTCAAATAAGCCCCTTAAAGACACTGCAGAAACAACCCCTTGGATTAGGAAATGCCCGTCAACGCCACAGATTTTTGGGAAACCCCGGGACTGGAGTAAAGCCATACCATATAATCATCTGATAGACAGCTATTACAAAGTGTTTGCCCCTCATCAGTGCACTGCAGAATGATGCATATAGGTCTCCACAAACCTACATGGTGCCTCTCCTTAATTTGGAACGTTACCCCTTTTGAGCTGCATGTAGAGCTTCTCACCTAGCCAACCAGTATTCTACTTGCACTGCAGGGGGACAAACACCCCAAAACAGCTGTCTAGAGATTAGTATCTGTCTACATCGAATAAGTGACTCTTTTAATATTGTGAGAAGGTGACAGGCGATGTCGCAGAGGGAAGGTATTTTTCCCCTAGGGTACTGTCCTATGTGGCGTTAGGAAGCCTCTGGACCGATGCGTGTCACCGAGAGGCCTGGGCTTGGTGAAGGAAGGCCGACAGTTTAGGTGTCAGTAACTCTATGTTACTGACACAGTGTTAGCATAGCGGTTCCAGTCCGCTTAGTCTGGGTCGGCTTTTCCTGGAGTGGTCAAAGAGCAGGGTGGGTGGCCCCAGGTGAGGCTGGTATTAGGCCTATAAAGCCTGGGCCTGCAGGCTTGTGTTTGTTCTTCCTGTGGACCTCTGCTGCTAAGAGGGAAACCACTCTGAGACTGTCTAATCATGCAAGACAGAGAGGATCGCTCTGTATAGGCAGAGCTCAGCCTAGCAAGCATTTTGTTTGTGTTTTGGCCTGAACTTTAAGGCCTTGTGTTTTGTTTTCTCCTGCGAATAAACCCAGGCAGCGCCTGGACTTGAACTTTACTTCTGTGTCACTGTCTCGGTCTGTTGAAGCCTTGCTGCCTACCTGTTTGTGACGCTAACCCCCCACATATGGTGTCTCGGTTTGGGGGAAACAAACAGACTTAAAGGGACATACACGTGTTTAAAGGACATTGGCTGCAGTTGCGCAAAACCCGTTGCTACGGGCAACAGACCCTGAAAAGTATCTGGAAAGTGCTGTGAACCTATGTCCTAGGTTAAAGCTGCAGCAGCGCAGCAAGCAAAGATGACCAAGATTGACGAACTTCTGAAACAGCTGATCCAGGCTAACAGCAGCCTTCAACTAATGACGGTGAACCAACAAAAGGTGCACGACGAGGCTATGAGACCCCAGGCAGAGAACAACGCCCTGCTGATAAAGGCTAACCACCTCGCCCTTCAGGAGCAACAGCATATCAACAAGCAGCTCCAAGAGCAAGTCCTGGCTGTGGCGCAAAGTGTACAGAGATCGCCAAGTTCGATTTCCGCCACCCGTGCGGTGGTACAGTCGTCCATGCAAAAGATGACGCTCACCGATGATTTTTGAGGCCTACCTCAGAGTCTTTGAGAGGGTAGCGGAGCGGGAGAAGTTACCCATGCCTCAGAGGACTGAGGTAGTGGCGCCCTTTCTAACAGGGGAGCCACAGAAAGCATACTTTGATCTCAACGAGCAAGATGCCCAGGATTATGCTAAGTTAAAGGACAACATTCTAGCACGTTTGGGGGGTTGACCCCCAACTGTTCGGGCCCGTCAGGTTTCAAAATTGGACTTATTCGGACCGGCTGCCAGCGCGCTCCCAGATGTACTACCTGATCCACCTGGTAAAGAAGTGGCTACAGCCGGAGGAGTTATCCCCAGCCCAGATGGTAGAAAAGGTGGTCCTCGACAAGTTTATCCGTTGTCTGCCTCCTGAGATCCAGCGCTGGGTGGGACAAGGCGACCCCAAGGATGCAGAGCACCTCGTAAACCTTGTTGAGAGGGACGCAGCTACGGAGGACTTGCTACAGGATGTACCTCCTGGACGCTCCATCCCCGGGACCAGAAAATCGTCCGGAGTCTCCGGTAAGACTGTCCCATACCCAGGGGGTGAGAGGTGTCCCAAAAGTGGTGGTAGCGCCGAAGGGAGCCCAATGGAGGAGAGGAAATCTCCCAGATGGACAGTCCAGGCCAGGGCAGAGTCTCAGGAGACCGGGGCCGCATCTATGCTGGCGATGTCATGTTATCTGGACATATGACCGCAAACGCCCCCTCACCACAGAGCCCATGGAGTGTGACTCAGCTAGGGGAAGTCACTGTTTGCGGGGACCCATGTGTTCCGAGAGATTGCCTCAGAGACTGGTCAGCACCTGTGTAGCGTTAAGGTCAACGGCTCTATCCCATAACTGCTCTGTTGGACTCCGGGAGCTGGTCACCCTGGTGCAGGGCCAGCTTGATTGACCCCACATCCCTCACTGGACACGTAATAGGGGTGCTATGTGTCCATGGGGACACCAAGGAGTATACTCCGCGGTAGTAAAACTAGAGACTCCTTGGGGGGTCGCCTCCCATGAAGTGGGGGTGGTACGGTCCTTAATGCCCCACCGCGACCCGGGGAAAGGGAGACTTCCCTTATTCTGGGACTTATGGCACCATCATTTTAACGCCTAAGGTTGAACATAATATTGCTGTGTCTCCATTTACCCGGAGCCCTTTGACCCAGAGGCTTCAGTTTCAGGCATTGGGGGTGACCCCAGAGAGTGGGACAACTTTCCCCCTAGAGGTGCTCACAGGTGAGACTGAGGACCAGGAAGAGGAGGCTGCTATAATTGACCTGGAGGTCTCCCGTGATAATTTTGGAACCGCCCAGCTTAGAGATCCCACCTTTAGAGATGCCAGGGAAAACTTTAAGGTGGTAAATGGGAGCCCCAATACCCAGGGGCCGATACAGAGTTTCCACACATGGCAGTCAACCAGGAACTGCTATATCAAGTCGATAAAGTCCGGGGGAGGTCGTGGACATCGGGTGGTACCCCAGCCATATCGAAGAATGGTCTTGGACCTTGCACACAAGCACGTGCTAGAGGGTCACCTAAGAACCGAAAAAACCAAGGAGCGCATCCTCCAACGTTTTTTTTGGCCAGGGATCCATGTTGAGGTTAAACGGTACTGGAGTCCTGCCGGAGTGTCAGTTAAAAAGCTCCCATTCCGCATTTACCGTAGTCCCCTTGTACAGTTACCCATCATAAGGAAGGTCCCATTTGAGAGGGTGGCCATGGATTTTGTTGGACCCCTTGTAAAGTCCGCCAGGGGGTCATCAATACATTTTGGTGGTGTTAATTACGCCAAACCCATTACCCAGAGGCAGTTCCTTTGCGAAATACCTCGTCCAAAGGTTTGCAAAGGAACTTTTTCAAATGTTTTCCCGTACTGGTTATACCGAAGGAATCCTTACGGACCAAGGAACTCCCTTTATGTCAAAAGTCATAAAGGAATATATAAACTATTTTGTATTAAGCACTTGCGTACATCGGTATACCACCCACAGACAGATGGCCTTGTTGAGAGATTCAACAAGACACAAAAAAAATATGCTTAAAAGATATTGAAGGAAGGGAAGGACTGGGATGTCTCATGCCGAAATTTAATGTTTTCTGTGCGTGAAGTCCCACAAGTCTCACGGGGTTTCCCCATTGAGTTGGTCTATGGCAGACGTCCTAGGGGCCTTCTGGTTTATAGCCAAGGAGACTTGGAGCACGAGTCCACCCCTTACAGAAGTGTTATTGAGCACATCTCCCTAATGCAGGCCCGAATTGCTGGGGTCATGCCCATTGTGAGGGAACATCTACAGCAGGCACAAGAAGACAAAGCAGGGTCTATAACCGTCCGCCAAGGTGAGGAACTTCAACCCCGGGGATCGGGTATTAGTATTAGTGCCCACCTAGAAAGTGGGTTTTCCCTGGCGAATTGGCAGGGGCCCTTATAAATTAATCGAAAAGGTGGGAGAGGTAAATTATATAGTGTCCCAGCCCGGTAGACGTAAACCCGAACAACTGTACCATGTAAAAACCCAATTAGCCATGGGGAAAGGGTCGAAAAGACCTAGTTGCGGTCAGCACCCCCCTATAGTGTCGTTCCTGAAGTCTGCGTGTCAGAATCTCTGTCCAAGTCCCAGAAACAGGAGACCAGGGAGTTTGTGCAACGCAATTCTGATATATTTTCAGAAATACCAGGACGTACAAATGTTATCAAACATGACATTGTAACAGATCCAGGGGTAAAAGTTCAATTGAAACCATACCGAGTCCCAGAAGCTCGCAGACGAGCTATATCCGAGGGTCCAGAAAATGTTGGATCTCGGGGTTATTGAGGAATCCAGAAGCGAATGGTCCAGCCCAATTGTGCTGATACCAAAGCCCGATGGCTCCATACGCTTTTGCAATGACTTTTGAAAGCTTAAAGAGTGGTCAAAATTTGACGGCCTAGACCATGCCAGGGTAGATTTAGCTAATTGAGAGACTAGGTCATGCCAGATACTTCTTCACCCTAGACCTAACTAATGGATAAATGGCAGGTTCCCCCCTTTCTGATAGAGCTAAAGAGAAGAAGCAGCCTTTTCCACACCCGACGTCCTGTACCAGTATAACTGCTTACCGTTTGGTTTGCATAGGGCTCCGGCAAACCTTTCAAAGGTTTTGATGGATGTTGTCCTCAAACCTCATGGTCGGTAAAGCGTCAGCATACCTGGACGACATCATTAATATTTAGTGAGGTCTGGGAAAGCCACCTACCCAAGGTTACAGGGCCCTGCTTAATTCCCTGAGAGCAGCAGGATAACACGAAACCTAAGAAGTGCGCCTTAGGTTTTTGGGGGAAGCCCGCTACTTGGGGTACGTGATCGGAGGGGTATTATAAAAAACCCCAAATAAATAAAGTGCAAGCTATCCAGGAATGGCACACAGCCCACAACAAAAAGGCAGGATGAGGGCTTTTCTAGGTATTGTGGGTTTTCTACCGGCGATTTATTCGAACCTCGCTGTATAGCGGCACCTTGACGGATCTGGGCACGGCACAGTAAGTCCGTCATGGTTACTTGGAACCGAGGCAGAGGGGCGTTCCAGGTTGTTAAAGCTGGCTCTCTGTGACACGCCAGTACTAATCAATCCCAAATTTTTAAAAAAGGGGTTCATATTGCAGACGGATGCGACTAAAAGGGGCTGGGTGCAGTGCTGTCCCAGGAGATAGACGGAGAGGAACATCCGGTCACCTACCTAAGTAGAAGCTCACCCCTGCTGAGAAAAACTACAGGGATCGTTGAGCGAGAGTGCTTGGGCCATTAAATGGGCCTCGAGTCCCTTAAATATTATTTGTTGGGCCGGCACTTCCAGTTTAATCACGGATCACTCCCATTAACTTGATGTGTCAGGTGAAGGAAAAGGGAAAGCAAGGGTCACAAGGTGGTTCCTTACCTTACAAAAATTTCAAATTTACAGTGGAGCACAGAGCAGGGAGGTTGCAGGGTAATGCGGATGCTCTTTCCAGAACGCAGTGTGTGGTGGCCAAACGTGTCCGACCCCACAGGCTCGAACAGAGGGGGAGGGTATGTGAGAAGGTGACAGGCGATGTCGCAGAGGGAAGGTATTTTTCCCCTAGGGTACTGTCTTAGTACCGAGAGTCCTGGGTTCGGTGAAGGAAGGCCGACAGTTTAGGTGTCAGTAACACTATGGTTACTGACACAGTTTAGCATAGCGGTTCCAGTCCGCTTAGTCTGTGTCGGGTTTTCCTGGAGTGGTCGAAGAGCAGGGTGGGTGGCCCCAGGTGAGGCTGGTATTAGGCCTATAAAGCCTGGGCCTGCAGGCTTGTGTTTTTTTCCTGTGGACCTCTGCTGCTAAGAGGGAAACCACGCTGAGACTGTCTAATCGTGCAAGACAGAGAGGATCGCTCTGTATAGGTAGAGCTCAGCCGAGCAGGCATTTTGTTTGTGTTTTGGCCTGAACTTTAAGGCCTTGTGTTTTGTTTTCTCCTGTGAATAAACCCAGGCAGCGCCTAGACTTGAACTTTACTTCCATGTCACTGTCTCAGTCTGTTGAAGCCTTGCTGCCTACCTGTTTGTGACGCTATCCCCCACAATATGTACATTATTTAAATTAAACATAAATTAAACATACATACAAGATAAACTAAATTCTTTGTAGACATCCCTGGGGTGAACATGTCCCCAAAAAAAAAAAAAAAAAAAAAAAAAAAAAAATACAAGCATCTTTTTTTAGTCTATTTTTCACCAAAAATACTCTTGAAGCCATATTCTCAATATAAGTGAACTGTCATACACCAAAACTAGGCGCATTATATGTCAGGCACGACACATTGTAATGATACGCTGTGCGCCTCCATGACGTAATGCGCCTAATGAGGCGCATTACATACACTGGTAATGATATGTTATGCGCCTGTTAAGCAATGTGCCTCAATAGGTGCATTACACACACTAGCAGTGATACGCTAAACTCCACCATTGCGCAATGTGCCTTTACTAGCGCAATGCTCTTTTTTAGGCGTATTACGTTTGCTATGAAGGGTATACCAGACGTCAGATTTTTGAAAGTATCGTACGTTCAGGCGCACTTTACACTGATTAAATGCACCTAAATTCTGTCGCAGCGACTCCATTTTTCAGACATGTCTCCCTATGTGTTTTCTAAGTTATTTTTGGTAAAGCATTATAGATCCACATAAAATATAGAGAACAAGATAAAACGAATGCATATAACTTCATAGTTTAATAGTTTTAATTTTTACAGGTACAAAAAATTAACAGTACTGAAGATATATGCTTTTTTAGGATTTGTTCTATATTCTCCTTCGTAAACAAAAAGTCATTCAATGTGTGCTCATTTTAAATAAATATACATCACCTCTAATGACAGCCCTTATCTTTGTGACAATATATCCCCCAATTTCAATTTCACCCTCTGTTGGCAAAGGGTCAATGTAGTAGGCTACAGAACTGTACAGTATATTATACTGCATATGTCTCTCAGAAAGCAATATTTGAGTCCCAGTGTGGGGTTCAGTAATCTAAGGATGAATAATGATGTTAATATGCACCAATGCTCCAACTTGCACTATATACATTTCTGCTATAATTTAGCCAATATACTTGACTTAGAAAATGAGATGTAATACTATAGTAAGTATCATTCTTAAATCCTTTAAACATCAAATACCATATGACAATTGTGAAAAAATATAGTCTTAGATTTAACAGAAATACAATATACGGACCATTTGACATCACTGATTTACTTTATCTTAGCCATTTGGCTAAATTTTTCCAATGTTTTCTTAGACAGTCTTTGCTTTGAAACAAGTTTATCAGGCAAGAACTCTCCATATGTAAATCCCCCATTGTTTAGGTGGACCAGGAGAAAATGCTGCATAAAGTAAATGTTCACACTACCCAGGTGGGCTTCTATATCATTTAACTCATCTTATAGCAATAAACCCCAAATTTTGTGTGTTTTCCTGGGAAACCAAAGCTCCGTACACCAGGTTCTGGTGGTCCACAGTTAAGACGAGGGGAAGCAACTGGGTATCTGACACTTCCGTCATCTAACCATCCAGCATCACAACGATCCAAGTCTACAAATTTCCATGCAGCATAAATTTGACCAACTTTGGCGATTTGAGCACCATCTTGAATACAGGCATCTCTGGCCTCTTGAAATGTCAATTTATTAGGATGTTCAAGGTAGTAAACACGACCTGTTTGATAAAAAAAAAATGCACAAAAATAATTGTTTATATCAATAGCAACCATATCCATGTATGTTTTACTTATAGCTGCTAATGCTTAAGGATTACGGAATTTCTTTAACATTAGTCGTGATCTAACAATATTACCCTTTAAATATAACTTTATTTTACAAATGTGACTTAATTTCTGTCTAAAATTATGTCATTACCATGCACAATAGTAAAAGAAAAGGATACACATGGCCAAAAGTAGTGTTGTGCTTTGATTTGAGTAGAAGCCAAATTTCACTTGAATCTAAGTTTTACAATATGGGCTAAAAAGCACCAAAGAAAAGTAGACCATATTTGAGGGTTAGGGTTTTTACCGGGTTCTAGGGGTTAACCAACCATTCCTTGTCACACTGGAAGTGACACCACACAAAGAGCGCTTCAGAATGGTAAGTTAACCCCTAAAACCTGGTAAAAACTCTAACTTTAACCCCAACTTAGTGTTACGGTTAATGTTTGAATAGGTTTAAGGTTAAGAATAGAAAAAGAATCCAGTGCCCAGGACATCCGGAACCTGAATTTTTTCAGAAGTTTGGTCGAACCAGTCTCGACCTGAAAAAGGACCTAATCAAGCAACACTAGCCAAAGTATCCTAATTGCTGAAATTCAAAACCAATTTTGTTTGTTGGATACGTGATTCCTAAACCCTGGGCAGTTATTTGAAATTGTGTCCCCAATTATTAATACTGGCTGCAGCAGACAAGTATAGCAGTGAAGCAATGCAACCAGAGCACCAATTTATATTAAAGGCATCTGACAGGTTTAAATCATGGCTCGGTATAGACCTCAAATTCGTCCACTCTAACTTTGGTCACCTATTTCTTATAGGTAAGGAAAGACTATTTGCACTCCAGCAACTGTGAGATTTCTTTGATTCTTTAAAACTTGTAGCTTTATTAAAGACACTTTAAAAGTCCATTTTCAAAAGGTCAGACATTAACAGTTCAGCAAGCGTTCCACCGACGCGTTTCGGGAGGCGTGTCCCTTATTCATGGTGTCCCTTATTTCTTATGGACTACATCTTGTGCACTCCAGAGAGAAAAACTGATGACAAAACTGATCCCAAAAATGTATTTGTTGTCTTTTTTTGTATCTGTTCTAACCAGCTTTTTCACTGGATGTTTCCATGAGGCAGACTGAGCAGACAATGTTTCTCTGTCTAAATATGGATGCCAAAGTGGTGCATGACTGGCTCAGATGAAAAAACAATGACGAGACACAATTGATTTGTGTGAATTAGGCATCAGTGCGCCTTCTCCACATTCACTGACAGATATGATAAGACACTGCTGGAGGTACTAATACTGGAGAAGTTCTGCTCCTCCATACACTACTGTTACCTGGATACCAGGGGTCACATGACCTGTGTGCTGGTCACATGATAAGACACTGATGGAGGTAGTAATACTGGAGAAGTTCTGTTACTCAGTAATCTACTGTTATCTGGATACCAGGGGTCACATGACCAGTGTGGTGGTCACATGATAAGACTCTGCTGGAGCTAGCAATGCTAGGGAAGTTCTGCTCCGCCATACACTACTGTTACCTGGATACCAGGGGTCACATGACCTGTGTGTGTGTGATCACATAAGATGCTGCTGGAGTGGTAATACTGGAGAGTTCTGCTCTTCATACACATACTGTTACCCGGATACCAGGGTCACATGACCTGTTTGTGTGGTCACATAATAAGATGTTGCTGGAGGTAGTAATACTGGAGAAGTTTGATCCATACAACTACTGTTACCTGGATACCAGTGGTCACATGTACCTGTAGTGGTGATCACATAGACACTGCTGGAAGTACTAATACTGGAGAAGTTCTGCTCCTCCATACACTACTGTTACCTGGATACCAGGGGTCACATGACCTGTGTGCTGGTCACATGATAAGACACTGCTGGAGGTAGTAATACTGGAGAAGTTCTGCTACTCAGTAATCTACTGTTATCTGGATACCAGGGGTCACATGACCAGTGTGGTGGTCACATGATAAGACTCTGCTGGAGCTAGCAATGCTAGGGAAGTTCTGCTCCGCCATACACTACTGTTACCTGGATACCAGGGGTCACATGACCTGTGTGTGTGTGATCACATAAGATGCTGCTGGAGGTGGTAATACTGGAGAAGTTCTGCTCTTCATACACTACTGTTACCCGGATACCAGGGGTCACATGACCTGTTTGGTGGTCACATAATAAGATGTTGCTGGAGGTAGTAATACTGGAGGAGTTCTGATCCTCCATACACTACTGTTACTTGGATACCAGGGGTCACATGACCTGTGTGGTGGTCACATGATAAGATGCTGCTGGAGGTAGTAATACTGGAGAAGTTCTGCTCCTCAGTAATCTGTTACCTGGATGATGACATGACTGGTCTGTCCATACAGTTACTCAATGAAACAGCAATGATGGCTCTACCATTCTTTTTTCTAGGTAGGGGACTACAATACTGGTATAAGTGAAGTACAGGAGAAAAAAGTTTTAATTCATGTATATTAGAAAATTGTATGATTTTCTCTTATACACATAATAAATAAAAACATTACAAAGTGGAAACCACTTTAAGAATGTTCCAAATGTAACACAGTGGCTCAATCTGTTTGATAAATGTGGTGCATTTTTATACACTGTTGGCTTTTTATCACCTATTGGGTGGCTTACTTTACACCAATATTTTGTGACAAAATTGTATTGCATACATGGAATAAGTTAAAGGGGTTCTCCGGGGGTATCTTTTTATTTGTTATAGGGCTCACAACTGTATTATATTAAACTTTGTAATTCGTGCTTATTAAAAATTATTCACCTGTCCTGCTGTGCAAACTAGGCAAAGAGCCTTCTCTTCCCCTATCGATGGCCACCCAACGGATGTTCATTGATCCCATGGCCTCAGTGAACGTTGTGTCATCACTCTGAGGGTGTGATTTGAAGCCAGGCTCAGCCCAGGAACACTACCCTGTAGTGGTGTGACATGAGCAGAGAACAATCTGGCTGCATTCACTATTTCCAGCCTTGCAAATGAATAGAAGTAATTACATTAGTGTAATCACAATGGAGGAGGAACTGTTTGTTTATCATTAAGTACTGCTGGCAGGACTTATCAGTAATGGGAGCAGAAGACAGCAGTTCAAAGCTGGGGGTTGTGTACTGCTGTCATGAAAATGACTACAGCTCTGTACAGTTTACACAGTGACTCATGAGTCCTAGGTATCATCATTATCATGAGAGCAAGTACAGAGCTGGGGGGATTACACACTGATGTCAGCACAAAGACCCTAGCAGTGAAAACTGTGGAGAGAAGTCTTAGATGGAGTCTGGGACTTATTGGAAAGAACTGCTGGAGAACTACTGATACTCCCACAAGCAGGAAGTTTCACTGCAAAACGTGGAGCTTATGAAAGATGAATAAAGAGACGAAAGAAATATATATATATATATATATATATATATATATATATATAGGCAGTCCCCTACTTACATCGTTCCGACTTACATACGTCCCCTAGTTACAAACGGAGACTTATGGGGCGTGGCTGACATTCAACACTGAGTCACGTACCATGATAACCAAGTGCCAGCACAGAGGTATTGCACCCAGTATATGAAAGAAATAGACCGTGGTCTGGAGCGATAACACCACAGTTTGGCAAGTTTTCCAGCAAGTCAGCGAGGAGTCGTGAGTTCTGTCTGATTGTATCAGTTTTGTTATTATACAGCGCCATTTGGCACACAGAAACATATGAACTGTTTTGGGTCTGACTCCACGCGCAGCCACTCTTTGGAATGCCAATACTTACACCTTCACTTTTGTAAATTGTATCTATAAGGTATTAAGAGTATGCACATGTATATGTCAAGATACGGATTGTGCAACAATAAATAGACAAGTCACAATTGAAAAAGCAAAGTGGTCGTCTTAAAGACTTTATTTTCAGTCCATTTATTACTACATTGCAACCAAGTGCCAGCATGCCACAGCTGCACATGAGATACAGAACGTTAGGTGAAATCTTCTTAGAAAGGGCACAGGCAGCAAAACAAATGTAAAAACTCTTCCCTGCACTATCCAAAACTAAAAAAAAATTTTTTTTTGCTGGAATTACATTTAATAAATCTACCTGTTCCGACTTGCATATAATTTCAACTGAAGAACAAACCTACAGTCCCTATCCCATTTGTAACACCGGGGACTGCTGTATATATATATATATATATATATATATATTATATATATTATATATATATATATATATATATATTATATATATATATTAGATATTATACTATTATATATATAATACTATTATATATATATATATATATATATATATATATATGCTGTTTATAGTATTCTATGAAATCTTTAAACTCTCGGATAGCCCCTTTAATGGTTCTGATTCTAAACAATCAGCAGACATTTGCTTTTTGGCATTAGGAAGCATTATATAACATATCTTCCTGTTATGCAAGTGAAACATATTTAGGTATAACTATAATGAACTAGAGATTTGTTACGTTATAAAAATAAGACAGGGTGTAAATATAGCATCTAATTCTATTTACATCTATTAAACAACATAAATAGTTATCTTTCACTAAAATATTTTGATTTAGAGTTTATCAAATTAAAAAAAAAGGAAATAAAAAATAATTCTACCTAAACCATGTAAGAACATGTCAAATTATGTAAAAGAAAATAAACATAAATGTCCTGTGAAAACTTGAAGCAAAAAGTGAGAGTTTCTTGGAGTTCATTAATCTGAGTTAAGCAGGGTTAAATTAAAAGTTAACATATCTTATAATTAGAATCTCCAGAATTTCTCTATTGATGCCCCAGGAGGCACTTCAGGAACTGCAAATCTTGAACAGAATTTAATTCTATTACTTTAGAATTGAATTTATTGATTTAATTGTTTGAACGTGTAATTAAAATAGGGCCCGTTTTTTTCTCTTTTCACTGTTGTTAATGCCTATCTTTATAGAGTAGACGTGGCCCTTCAATAGCTCTGCTTAAATCATGTCTTTATATTTAATTCATAGTATTTACCTTCCATATATACATTGCCTCAACACCTTAGATCAGCCAACCATCACTTATGGACGGTTTATTGAGTCTCACCATAGCAAAAAAAACATTGGCCATACTGGATTTTAACATGCCTCATCATTTGTTGATCATTGCCTAACACCTCCTTCTGTCTCTATGAAATACATAAGCAGGCTCTACCTGAATGAAAAATAAGCTACTATTAAAAGAGCATGGACTGCTTAGGTATATAATTAAGGTATGGTCGACAGCCCTTCCAGGGCCAGATTAATGCCAAGCCATCAAGGTAAACTTATACTCTGTATTTTATAACACAGTTAATTTGTATTATATAGACCCAAACTTTGTGGTTCATTTTCAGAAGAATCTCCACATCAGTTCTTCTACGCTTCCTTCTTTTTGACTGACCTATATAGGGGTGTAAACACCAGATAATAGGTAACAGAAGAAAATGGGGCACATATATGATGGCAGTTGTGCTATTTGAACCAAAATAGTGGCATACAAGCTTTACACCATGTTTATTATGTGTTTTAGACAGTTTTCAGATAGTTCAACACCTCAACCAATAAAAACCTCTATTAAAGAGTGTGCCTTGTGGGAAGGGCACAGTTTAGCATGTGATGCCAGGCGCTAAAATTGTGCCAAAATGTTGTCACAATAAATGGCACAAAGTAAGACAACTACACAGACTTAAACTAGACAGTCTAAACATGCAGCAGAGGTATCAACACTATGACACCATAGATATGGGCCATAAGATATAGGTCTTATACCTCACCTTTTAGTGCTGAAGAGAAGCAGAAGACATCATATTTATGCAGGTGTTTGTGACGCTCTCCATAGTTCCTTAATCCTGGAGCTATCTCCTTTCCACCGCAAGGTTCTCTGGGTAAAGTAATAGGGTACTGGACAGTCCCATCCATTAACCATCCAGCATTGCACCAGTCTAGGCCTTCTTCCCAGGCTTTAAACAGCTGCTCAAATGAAGCCATCATGGAGTCTTGAGCTTCACAGGCTTTCTTAGCATCATGGAAATTCAGCTGGTACCTTCCATGATGCGGCTGGTATGGAAAGACAACACCTGGGGGCAAAAATATCCGATTAAGGAAACTGATCTCATAATTTCTTTCACCTGACAATGTATCTGGGTGTTTTAGGAAACTGTTGCATTATATTAAAGAATGAACTTCTTAGAGAGGCAAACGTCTTAAACGAATCATGTGCTAACTAACAAAAACTATATTCCAGAGCTGGCAGGCGGCATCTACTCCCAATGTATTAATACAATCTAGGCACCAGCATCGGAGATGACACAGCTAATCTCTCCAGAACCATGGAGAACTAGCAGGGTCTGTCCTATACTGCAGAAAAGGTCTAAAGTTAGCCCAGCAGCCACTGATTAACTAACAAACTCACAGTCATAATTAGGGAGCCTGGGGGACTGATAAATGAATGACTCCAATGAAAAAATAATTTATTTACCAGGGTCCCTTTCATGTATAGAGTTATTACAATACATGACAAATTCAGCTCTGCTTTGTAAAGCAAAATAATGTTTCAGGTACTTATAATGATGAAACCTTTATGTGCACCTTCAATTTTGTATAATCGGACAGTTTTATACATTTTACTAGTTTATACGGCTGAAAAATTGCTTTTTTAATTACTTTATAATAATATTTTCTCTACTTATTTAAATATGTAATTTCAAAACATCATGCTACAGTATGGTAACAATTAGCTTTATACATTAGGGAATTACATTTCAAAGCCTAGGGAGACATGTATTAAAGGGTTTTTCACCCTTGTCTGGTGTAAAATACATCAAAAGTCAGCAGACTGCGACATATAATGCGGCAAACAAATGGGTTAGCTGCATTGTTCGCAAGACTTGACACTTTTTAATGCGCCTAACATGTGGGGGCGTTCTGGCAGTGTGGCGCATATATGAATGCAGGTCGGCAAAACTAGGCACATTTCTGCCCAAAACAGGCAGACCTATTTCATTGTGGTCTGCCAGAGCCAGAGTAGTTGTAATGGAGCTAGATTTGCCATTAGGGCAAAACAATGTCCATTATTTCTCAACTTACACCAGTACAATAATAAAAAGTAATTTATTATAATATTGGCAAACAATATAAAATTAAATTAATTTAATAAAAATGTTATCATATAAAATTAATATAAAAATATATAATATCCTAAAATATAAAAATATCTCCTATAAAATGTATTTAAAAGTAATAGAATCTAAAACAAATTTTACATTAAGTAACCCACTGATGTTGTCGTTCAGATTTTTTAATTGTTACTACATTGAAATCTATTTTTGCTGCTATTACCCTTTATTCTACATACAGGAAGAGCCAGCACAGCACAGGTCTTGCTGGGACCTGTGGTCCATTAAGTAAGATCAGTATCATAGTTTCTATTCACTGACAATCTATTCTTTTTTATTTTAACTGTAAAGTTTTATTACATTTTCAAAAATAAGACACCTGTTACAATAGGAAGTGTCATTCATAAATCAGATAGAATGATATACTGTAGACAGTATGCATTGATACAAACGTAGATCCATGGTAACAGAACGAGTCTTAAACCCAAATGTTACATAGCATAAAAAACATCTGCATGACTGATGTAGAATGAATTGCATAACAATTCTGACATGCTATTCTAATGACTTTTCTTTTATTACCAGCCTATATCTATATCTATCTATAGCCTTTTGTTTGGCGCATTACTAATGTGTAAAAGTTCTGTAACACACAGGTGAAGTGCAATGAACTTTAGACACCATTTATAATCGTACAAAAACCGCTTTCATACATTCAGACTAGAGATGGGCGAATTGATTCTAACGAAGTGGAATTCGTTTAGAATTTCAGGAAAACTTCGGTTCGGAACGAAGTCGAACTTTGGGGTACTTCGGTGAAGAAGTGTGCTTTTGATTGAAAAAAGGTGCACACATGCGCTACTGGGGCAAAGCACTTGGGGGGAAAAGGGGCATAGCCGCATGACATGTGCAAGTAAGCCAACAAGACCGGGGGTTTCTGTGAGTCCCCACAAATATAAGTCCGGGGGCGACCCGGGGGAGTCACACTCCTCCACTGTGCTTATAGGGAAGGTGCTCCCCGCGGCTGATAGCTCTTACTAAAGAATTGATTTTTTTATAGCGATTTTTGTGGGGGTCTCAGCTTGTCTCAAACTGTTCTTTAATGTTCTATTTCAATTTTTTTGGGTTTTTGGACTAAAATCCATGTGCGTCCATGCAGCTGAAAATACATTCAATACCCAAAGGGGGATTAAGCCGTTCCTTTGTATTCTTTTTAAAAAACAGCGTTTTTACAATACAAATACCACTTCTTTTTGGCTGTCAATTCATTGCGCAATTTACATCCAGGGGTTAATTAAGCGTTGTTTTGCGGGTGTGCTGCCCCCCAAGAAACCGTTTTTTTTCAACCCAAAATATACATTTTTTCCTGTAGCCTAATTCACAAGCAAAGGTTAATTACAACGTATCTCTTGTTGTGTGGGTAAAAAACGCAAATGTAACCGCTACAAGCTACTGTTTTGGGCTCAATTTTTTGGGCGAAATTTTAATCCAGGGTTAATTAACGTTGTTTCGCTGGTGTCTGACCCCAAGAAAAACCGTCTTTTTTCAACGCCAAAATAATACATTTTTCCTGTAGCCAAATTTTACAAGCAAAGGTTAATTACAACTGTACTCTTTTGTGTGGCGTAGAAAAAAAGAAATTGTAACACCTACAAAGCACTATTTGTGTGGCTAAATTCATTGGCGAAATTTTACTCCGGGTTAATAAGCTTGTTTTGCGGTGTGCTGACAAAAAAAAACCGTCTTTTTCAACCCAAAAAATATACATTTTTCCTGTAGCCTAATTCCAAAAAAAGGGTTAATTACAACTGTGTCTCTTGTTGGTGGCGTAAAAAAACATGAAAATTGTAACCGCTAAAAAAGCTACTATTTGTGCGTCAATTTTTGGGAAATTTACATCCGGGTTAATTAAGGTTGTTTTGCGGGTTTGGGCTGACAAAAATAAACTGTTTTTTCAAAAAAACCCGGCCAAAAAAAAAATTTAAAATACCTTTTTTTTTCAGAAAAAGCTCCCTAATTTCCCCAAAAAAGGGGAAAAGGTTTTTTTTTTTAAAAAAAAACCCTTTTTAAAATATTTTTTTTTGTTTTGGGTTTTTTTTTTTGTGGGTTAGAAAACACGCAATTGTAACACGCTACAAAGCTACTAGTTTGTGCGCTCAATTTTTTGGGCGAATTTACTCCAGGGTTAATTAAGCGTTGTTTTCGGGTGTCGACAAAAAAAAACCGTTTTTTTTAAACGCCAAAATATATACATTTTCCTTAGCCAATTTCAGTTGAAGGTTAATTAACCCTGTTTGTGCTTTTCATTTAGTAAAACACACAGTGTTTTTAAACGACACATAATAAATTTTCCTGCCCATTTGGGAGCGCTTTATATAAAAGGTTTCCCCAAAGCTTGTTACTGGTTATTTGGAGTCAAAAACGGGGTGTTTTTACATTACGAATCATCATAAACATGCCCCTGTACTTTTAGAACAAACGTATGCAGACAGAGAGGTGGCAGGCTCTGCACCTGCGATGGCAGTGGCACAAACTTTCCCGGGAAAAGGGCCCAGGCGCAGCATAGCGGGGGGACTCGCAGCAGGGGTCACTCGGTGGGGCCCACAACTGCCGCTGTATCTAGCGGCCGTGTGTTGTTCAGCAACCCGGGTTCTTGATTGGTTGACTTGGTCATCCTTTCCCCCCCAGTGACATCGACAACCCCCACCAAGAGTGGGTGGAACCAACACAACAATTATTTTGGCAGGGCCCCGGGGCGGGTCAGCGGCCCCTCACCTGTCTCAGCCCGCCTCTGCCCCTTTGGTTCCCTCACCAAGATCTACTATGGGGTCTGGGCTCAGCCCACTATATAGCGAGGATGAAAAATTTTGAGGGGGGCGTCAGCAGAAATTGGAGCGAAAAAAATTGGGCCCAATACCCCCTGCTTCTTGCATTAGGGGGAAAAGTATAATGTGGAGATGGCATGGGGGGGTCTTTTGTGAGGGTCAGCCTCGGTTTACAAGCCCGTGAAAGGACAGCATGACGATGAAAACAAATAGAGATGATGTAGCCGCCGATTTTGGGAGCCGGGTGAGGAAAGGGGCTTCAAAATCGTCAGGAAAGAGGGTCGCTTGCCGTCAGGCAGCGCGCACCCCAGCAATGGGTGTTTTCCCCGTGAGTCAGCGGGATAGCAGCAGTGTGAGGGGGACCCAAGGCCCGGGGGGTAAAAACACATGCAGCCCCATCCGGTGGCCTGGGGAAACTGGCAAAAAATTTTGGTGGTCCATCCTGCCGCCGCAAAACAGCAGCAGCAGCAGCGCCCGTGGCACGCATGCCATTGCAGCCATCAAGGTCCACCCCCGAAAAGGGAGCTGTTTCTCTTTTGACCCCCCCATCCCCCGCCCAAATGCCCTGCTCCTCGCTACTCATGGGGCCAGTATCGTCAGCGAGTCGTTGCAAAGAGACAACATTTTCGCCCAAACCCATCCTAAGGTGCAGCAGTGACCGTCTTCTGTCCAAGTTTTTGGGTATTGCAGCCCCCCCCCTTTCCCAAATGGGGCCCTCTGCACCATTCAGAAACTAAGGGGCTTGTGCCGACCCGAGATGTAGAGTTCCAAGCCGTAATTTTTTTTTCCAAAAAGGCAGTCCCAGCACTTCATAAAAAGAAACAAAAGGGGGGCCATCTTAGCTTATCGGTTTGTTCCAAGGTGCACGGCACCCGGACGCTGGAGCTGTAATAGGGTCTTGGCCTTTCATGTCCTTTACGGCCCCTGGGTGAATGGGCTTCCGGCCCGGCACCCCAAACAACTTGGGGGAGACCCCGCTTTCTCCTCCACGTTGTCAAACTGCTGAAACCTGCGCCAATGTCCGCCCCCCTCCTCCTCCACCATCACCCATCTCAGCCCCCACAAGTACTGCTCCATCATACCACAGTGTAGGGCACAGGGGTGTCACGCGTCTACACTGGTTGCTTCGGAAAACGAAGTCACACAGGGGGGGAACTGCCCCCCGGGCATGCAGCAAGAAACGATGTTGGTTTTTCCGCGCAAACTGCAAAACAGAACCCTGGTGCGACAATGGGAGGAAAAATGGTGTTGCGCTGCACCCAGGAGGGATGGGCCATGCGCCCGCATGGCCACGTGTTTTTAATCTGGGTTTGAAAGTTCCTGAAGTCTTTTCCAACCCATCTTCGAAATTTTTGAAAAAGGGCCCGGAAACTGTGCATGCACTTTATCCCCGTACAAAGCCAGGAACACCCTCCTCGAGTTGCAGGGGCAGAACGGCCTCCCCCAACACACTCTGATAGCGATTTTTCCACCCGCTGGAATTTTCCCGCCTGCACATGTTGACACTGTATGAACAGAGAAAGGGATTAACGATTTTTGATGATCCGGCAGACAGAATACTCCCCGTGTAATTTTTAGTCAGCCAGTGGGAGCTCATGAGTGAACCTGCCGTTTGTTGAGGCCCTTCAAGAGGCGAGTTATTTGTCAGTCGCCGGACTCGGGAAAGAATAACGTCTTCCACGCTTCATGTCCCGGAACAGATTTCTGAAAAACTCTGGGCAGGGGGGCTGGAGACGTGGGGACTACATCTGGGCCACATGAGCCCTTGGGGGCTGAAATGGAGGAGGAGGAGGAGGACATTTGGGGCAAAGCATTGTCTGTGAAAAGATGGATTTTCACCCCGGTGACAAGAGGGGGGAGCAGGAGCAGCTGGGGAAGGTGGATGGGGATAGGAGACGACAAAATGATCCCCAACACCGTGGCAGTATAAAGTGGAAAAGGGGCAGGGAGCCCCCCGAGTCACTTGTGAGATGGCCCCCCAGCTGTTATTTGCCTGGCTAGTGACAGCCCAAAGTCAGCATCAGCAGAGGATGACTTCTGGTCTCCACCCTATTGGGGCCCTCGCTACCGGCCAAAATGGGAGCCTTTTTCCCAGCTATTTAGAGGGAGGACAAACTCAAATACTAAGGAAAATCCCCCGAATCATTGGGTCGCCTATTGCGGCACGTCCCTCCTTACAGGTCGGGCCGGGGGTTCCTCACGTCAGTATACGGCCCCCGGGCTGCGGGGGAAGGGGGGGGGAGGGGCAGTACACTCCATCAGTATAACCTAAATCGGGTCACGATAACAGCTTCCCTTTACCCCCCTAGTAGGGGGCAGTCGCCCCAACAGCAGGACCTGGACATCCCCAACCCAAAGGTGGGGCCCCAATTGGACGCCCCTCTGCCACCCCCGTTAGAAGATCCGCTGGGTACTGGGGACCAAACTGGATGTGTGGGCCCCAATTGCCGAGTTTTTCGTGGAGAAGCTGTCCCGCCCCCGGGCCCGTAGTGTGGCATCAAGCGGTGTTCGTGCGACGGGGGCCATCGTACCCCCCGAAACCCCTTGTCCACGGAAATTTGGAACGACTGGACCTGGGCCCTTTGGCGTAGTCTGGGTTCAAACACCTGCCCAGCCATATTCTGAGCCCCGCCCCCACCAGCCACATATCTGCTGACAGTTTCTCCCCCTCTGCCCCCCAAAAACCACTTTCCAGGGGCGGGGATTGCCCCCCCCACCTCAAACTCGGGGCATTGTGCCACTCTAAGACCTATGCTGCTGCTGCGGTTTCTGTTCCGTACTCCAACTGTGTCTTGTGCCCCTCTCTGACCTCATGCGTTTTTCTCCTGCCGCCCTCACCTCAAATCTCTGTCATTGTGCCCCTCGGGGCCTACTCCTTTTTTGCAAACCTCCAGAATTTCATTTTGCCACTGTCGACCTCATGCGCCGCTGTGGTGCTGCCCTGTCCCCACCTGTGTCATTGGCCACTGCCTGACTCATGCTGGTCCCCCCGTGACCTCCGCTCTCATCCCCTTGTGCCCCTCTTGGTTCCCCCGTTTTGCCACCCCAAATGTCATTGTGCCCTCTCTGACCTCAGTGCTGCCGTGACTCCTGCCTGCCCTCCACACGTTCTTGTCCACTGGGCCAATACGTTTTGCCACCTCCAGAATGTCATTGTGCCCCTGCCTGACCTCTACTGCTGCTGTTGTAACTCTACACTGTGTGATTTGGCCACCTGTGGCCCAAACTGTTTTCCACCTCCAGAATGTCATTGTGCCACTTTTTGACCCATGCTGCTGCGTGGCTGCTGCCCTGTCCTCCACATGTGTCATTGGGCCCCCTGTGACCTCATGCTCTGCCGCCGTGACCTCCGCTCTCAGTCATTGTCCTTCTGTGGCTTCCTCCGTTTTGCCACCCCCAAAATGTCATTGTGCCCCTGCCTAACCTCATCTTCCCCGCCGTGACCTCCCCTCTCAGTCATTGTGATTCGGGGGCTTCCCCCTGTTTTGCCACCTCCCGAAATCATTTTGCCACTGCCCCACCTCATACTGCTGCTGTGTGCCCTCCCCTCTCAGTCATTTTGGGCCCTCTGTGGGGTAGCCTGTTTTTGCCACCTCCCAAAAGTCATTGTGCCACTGCCTAACCCATGCTTCTGCCCCTGTGACCTCCGCTCTCATCATTGTGCCATTCTGTGCTTCCCCTGTTTTGCCACCTCCAGAATGTCATTGTGCCCCCTGCTGACCTCATACGCTGCTTTTTGACCTCTACACTGTTGAATTGTGCCACTCTGTGGCCTAAAAACTGTTGCCACCTTCCCAAAAGTCTTGTGCAGTTACCCTGCTGTGCTGTGGCTGTGCCGTGTCCTCCCACTGTGTCTTGTCCACTTTCTGACCTCATGCTGCTGCTGTGTGCTGCCTGTCCTCCCCACTGTGTCATTGTGCCACTCCCGACCTCATGCTGCTGCCGCCGTGACCTCCCGTCTCAGTTTGTCCATTTGTGGCTCCTCCTGTTTTTCCACCTCCAGAATGTCAATGTGCCACTGCCTGATCATGCTGCTGTGGGTGCCGCCCTCACCTCCACAACCGTTGCCACCCGAGCTCTCAGCTTGTTTTTTCCAGCTTTCGCTGGGATGACTTTACAGGCACATTCCGCTTTAGTTTTTTTTGGGCAGTTTTGCCTCTTAAGTGCCCAGGAATTTTTATAGTGAAGCGATTCTAAGAGCGGCGGCAGTGATCTGCGTGTCATACTAAAAAACAACATTGTATGAAGACCAAACCCAAACTCCCCTCGCAATTTAAGCATGGCACAAACATTTACAGCACCCCGCAGGGTCTGGCAGCTGGAAAAAGCTGTTTTTTTCGCGATTTGTCCGAAAAATTCGGACCGAATTTTTTTTTGTCGGAAAATTCGGCAAATGACCAATCTAATTTTTGAGAAATTTACCCATTCTAATTCAGACGTTTTAAAAACTGAAAACAAGACGTGATAATTCACTTTGAAGCTCCTTCTTTCATACCTGTCTCCCCTAATGTTTGTAGCCCATTGGCCAGTTAGCCGCATCAATAGGGGTCACATTTACATAAAATAGAGGTCATCTTTTCAGATCGAGGACTGTTTGAAAAAGTAGTCCTGCACCCACTATATTCTCTTTAGTTATGTTATAGGTGTCCAAAAAGAAAGAGCTTTGTCCTATGATGAATTCTTAGCAGGACAGCTGCTTCCTAAACTAAAGCTAGCTAGACGTCGCAGGGACAATTCAGCGTTACCTGCCGACCATTAAAATGCTTTTATCTATCATCTGTGCTCTGGCTCATAAAGGGGGGTCACCAGCAAAGTATTTTTGCAAGAAGCCAATCTACATTAAGTGGGCACATGTGAATTTTATTCTATACATCAATTCAGATTTTTGTTCTGTTTCATAGTATAAAAAATATTATTAACATTAAATGGGAGGGATTCTATTTGTAGCAAAGTCTCAAATGTCTTGTTAACAGTGACATCTAGTGGCTGTTTGTAGGAGGGCACCATATGAAGAGGTGGCAGCGTATTGATAACCATGTAGATGCGTTCATCGTCAAGAAGATTAAAACCCCAAAAAGGAATTAAGATTAGGCCCTTTAAACGCCCAAGTTAATTATCATCTAACCTTTAAGTTTGCTAGCCAGCACTGTAATCTGATCAGTCTGGCTCCCATCAATGGTGTCCACAGCCAGCATGCTGACTAAACTGGCTCCCCATGCTACTCTGGAGATTCCAGTGGCCTCCTCTGGTCTACAGAGGTGACTGATGATATTTCCTCCTCCTGCAGTTCTCGATGACTAACTTCTATAGATTTGGGCTTAAAATAGACATAACAATCAGTATTTCCTTTAACTTAATAAAAAAACCAGACAGGCAGCCAGTACCGGAAAAGATATTAAAAAGCTAACACTTTTATTCAGCAATAAAATATAATAATAAAAATAATGAATACGATAACAAGGACAGCAATAGTGTTGAGCGATTACGTTGACCTTCGACATCGGTCGATGGTCGATAGTCAACCTCATCGACAAGATAGTCGTAGGGGGGTGGTCGATTTTGAGGATGACCATTAAATCTATGGAGAGCAACAACACCTTCATTTTTACACCCAAAACAGGGCTGGAGAAACTGGAATAACACCACAACATTTAAAAAGGATACTGCACTCTTTGGGAAAAACTTGGTTATAAAAAACCCCAGAAAAAAAATACCACCATTCACTTTTCCCTTTTTTTTCCACGCATGACCCTTATACCTGCATCACCCCCAAATTAAAAAGTGCCAGAAGGGAGTAGATTTGAACCTATTTACTTGAAATGGCATTGAATATCCCTGTCCTGGAACCAGGGGCGTTGCTAGGTAATTTTATTTTCAGGGCACAAGCCCAGAATGAAACAGACCTGTGCCCCTGATATAAAAATCAAACTCATACTTACCAACTTTGTTCCTGGAAGTTTCCTGGACTCGCGGACAGATGGTAAATTCTTTGCAGCAGAATGGCTGACCGGGGCTCTTTAATCAGGTGCAGCGCAGGTGGCCGCGTCATCAGGACACTGCCCGACTCCACTGAAAGCAGGGGCTGCCGCCAGCAGCTATAACTGTGAAGCAAGTGCTCACAGGTGTGATTAATGGGGAGGGGAGGGGGAGCAGTGCAGCAAAACTTGTTGTCCGTAGCCGGCTTTCTACTTCCCCCCTCCCCTCTGTACATGCTAGAGGGTCGGAGAGGAGTGGTGGGGGGAGGGGGTTGGACGCGATCAGAAGCCTCTCATACCTGCGGCCAGCAGCAGCTATGTCCCATGGAGAGCAGGAACAGCAGTGGTTCAGGTGAGCAGGAAGATAAGGGGTACAGGCAGCTGCTGGACATCAGAGGATTGTTCACTGCCTTATTCCATAGTTTTTCTGCCTCCTGCTGTTTGAGTTCACTCTCTGTGCATCTCATAGAGAATTCCCACAATATACAGTGCAGATGTTATCCTGACAGGCAGGGAGGACCTCCACCCAAATACAGAGAGCCGGCAGGTTTTTTATTTCTTTTAGTTTTGTTCACACTGTGCTGTAGCCCTTTTGGGACTCTGTTGGGATATGTGAATATATGGGAAAAAAAGATCCAACAAGTATCCCACAAACGTGTCCATTGGGACACAGCACAGACATGGTCAACTTTTGGACTATGTGTGTTCTGTTTTGTAAAATGTTTCCTGTGCTGGACACAACAGTGCGGTCAGTAGCTATATTTTGGTCCAGGACAGAAAAGCTTTTCTTACTTTGACTTGTGAGAGCACTTTTTTCTGGAAGAGTTGTATTTTTGATGGTACCACAGAATGCACCGTATGTACATAAAATATCTAATTCTTTGTGAGTTGGAGTTAGGAAAAAATCACAACTGTACAATTTTTAGGAGTTTTAATTGTTCTGGAGTTTTATTGTGTGATTCAATGACATTTTATCTTAATATTCTGCAGAGCAGGAAAACAATTTTTGTGATAAAAATATATGTATACTTTAGGCCTGATAAACTTGCGTCAGAGGTTCTGTTTGGAACTCTTCGGGCACAGAGGCGGAAAAACTAAAGCCAGGGGATCTGTTCATATGCAGACACCCACAGGCCCAACGGGTCCCATTAATTACAGGGGTCTGTATGGTTTAATGCTGTGGTGTCGATGCTGAGAAGGAAGAAATAGTTGCTGCGATTTTTTTCTGTCTCAACTCAACAAACAATTTGCAAGATTCTGATGGATCCACAGCAAAAACCTCTTGACGCCAAGATTGAACTAGGTCTTAAAGGGGGGTTTCAAAACTACTTGTTAGTTTTGTCAGTCCATAAAGGGATGATTAAATAAAAATATTTTTTCCTGTGAATCCACTAATTATGTTGTCGCAACAGTTCCTAGTGCAGCCAATTACAGGCACGGTTGTGACCGTAATTGGCTTGCACACTTGTCGCCAATTCTCAGTGAAGCTAATGTGAATGTGAAATTTTCCCCTTTTATTTTATGATAAGTATACATTCTTTTTGACCTACTCTTTTTTAAACAGTTATTATAATAGGCATACAAGTAGTGCAGGGATCTATAAGTTTTTTTGTCTGTTAAATATCCATGCCACAGCTCACAATGGGCATTGAAAAATATCGTTGTGAACCCAGCCTTTACAGAGAAAAACATAATACACAGAGGGCCCTAGCCAACGCCCTGCCTGGAACGCTGCATGAGCCCCAAACCTGCATGAACCCAGATTTAAAAGTGCCAGGATATAATGGAGTCTTTCAACACCCCATTTTAGGTTGAACTGGATATTGACTATACATGTCCTGGGCCAACAGCATGAGCCCCAAACACTGCATGACCCCCAAGATTCAATAGTGACGGGAAACGGAGTATTTAACCACCTTTTTTGTTTCTCTGGACATTGTACTATTACCTGTCCTGCTGGGCCACAGCTTGAGCCCCAATAACTTGCATGACCCCAGATTAAAAAGTTCCGGAAAGAGTAGTGTTTCAACCACCATTTTAGTTGCACTGGACATTAGGACATATCACTGTCCTGGGCCACAGCATGAGCCCCAAAACTGCATGACCCACAGATTATAATAGTGCGGAAATTGGAGTCTTTCAACCACCATTTTTAGTTTCAATGGACATTGACTCTATCTGTCCTGGGCCACAGCATGAGCCCCTCCCAAACCTTGTCATGACCCCAAATATAAAAAAGTGCCGGAAAAGGAGGTTTTAAAAACCACCATTTTAGTTGAACTGGACATTGACTATATCTGTTCCTGTACCGCCAGTTGTCCATTAAACCTGTCTGACCCGCATATTATAAAGTGTTGGAAATAGGAGTCTTTCAACCAACCATTTAGTTAAATGGACATATACTGTCCCTGTCTGGGTAAACGCTTGCCCCTCACGTAATGAGGTGCGGACAATTGGAGCTTAACTTGGAAATACAGGGGGTCGTTAAACGCTCCTGTCTCCACAAGGTGCCCTTTTTCTTGGCATTCTTATTCTTATTTTACTCAACGTGCTGCAGGGGAAATTGGTCTCTGTACTTTGTTCTCAGTCGTACTCAATAATCCATGTTCTGAATAACCTACATCTGGTTCAAGTTTTACTGTTACCTCCCCTCTGTACTATTCAGAGGATTTTTTTTAACAGCTATTTTGTTCATGCAAGATTTTAGTATAAACAACGAAGCATGAGCTCACTGATTGCTCAGAAAAGTGCTCAGGTTAGCACCAGAACGCGTTGGTTTTGCCTTGCCATTTTTTTTTTTTTTTTTTGCCTTTTAATATTCCCTTCTGCACTAATATTTTTTGATATAATGAACTCTCACTTCACCAAAGACGCTGCTGTATTTCGTTGTGTGTTTTCATATAAAGTTTTTTTAGTAGGTTATTTCTAGCAGACACAATTTTAAAATAGGGATGAATCCCACCATGTCTTTGTTTCTCTTTTTTTATTTTGTATTAATTGGGTTGGTCTCATTACAAGTCATTTTGCTAATGTGTCCCATTAACAGTGTCCTACCTATTCCTGTTTCTGACAGAACCTATCACCTTGAGCCACTCTTGACAATGTGAAGAACAAAGTCTGTTTAGAACGCCAAAAATGTTTTTTATATAGGACCTGTAGTATTGCTGCATTTTCAAAGCAAATGGCCCCCATAAAATCAAAGCATGACCCTTGAGGCCACTTTGGACAATGAGACGAACAAAGTCTGTTAAGAAACAACATTTTTTTTATAATAGGGACATGTAGTATTGCTGCATTTAAAGCAAAATGCCCACAAAAATTCAAAGCCGACGGGCAGGGAGGTCGGGTTCTATGACACTTGAGCCACTTTGGACAAGTGTGAAGAAACAAATGTGTGTTACTATAATCAACATTTTTTTTTATAATAGGAATGTAGTATTGTGCATTTCATAAGCAGCATGACCCAAAAAAATTATAAAAATGACTTCTAGCACTGTTAAATCTTGTGAGGGAGAAAATGCCACTTAGAAGCCACATTTTGTTTCAAAGGGCAATGATTATTGCACTGTATCTCACAGCTTACTTGACCCCAAAAAATTATAAATATGACTTTCAGCACTATTAAATATTGTGAGGGAGAAATGCCACTTAAAAGCCACATTTCTGTTCACAAAGGACATGATTATTGCTGTTCTCACAGCTACATGACCCACAAAAAATTATACAAATGACTTCTCAGCCACTATTAAAAAATTGTGAGGGAGAAATGCCATCTTTAAAAGCCACATTTATGTTCCAACAGGACCCATAAATTATAGCTGTATCTCACAGCAACATGGCCTCAAAAACCATTGACAATGCGAAAACTTCCTAACGTTAAAGTGAGTAAACTGGTATACGGTGTTTGTCATGAAACCATGCTGTCTTTTACAAGTCTCCTCACAGCAAATAACAAGCAATGAATCTGTTGGAAAAGAGAATAAAAATTGCAGTAAGAAGATGATCATTTTAAAAAAAGTTTTCAAGAGGACCATTTCTGTTTGAAGAGAATGGTGAAGTTAGACGGCAACTAATCGGTGACCTCCGAATTGGGGCCACAACAATCATCAGAGATCCATGCTGATTTCATCTTGATGAGTCAACGATCCACATTATCTGTGGAAAGGCGGTGGCGTTTGTCTGTATGACTCTATCCAAGCTGTGCTGAAGTAAGCTCAGATATGACGCTGGCTAGCTGGGAGGACAACCCCTCTATGCATGGCGAGCGAGCTCGGGCCATTCGTCCACTTTTGGAACCCAGTATGGTCTATTGGTTCCGGAAAACACATCAAAAACCTCGGATGTTGCAGACGCACCGTATAGTCGTGCTCCATGATCTTAAGGCTGGTCTCTGTGCGGTTGGTATGTGTGCCCTGCATTGCATTCGTTGGTGAGGTGGTAAATAAGATGCCCGAGGTCACCCATTAGGCTTCTGCCCACCTTGTCCAGCATGACTGCTGCTGCTACGGCTACTTGGACTCTATTGCTGCAGTTCGCTGTGTTGTTCCATCCATGGAATTTGGGGATCGTGAAGTCAGACACACCAGATGTCTCCAGTTGTTCAATCGCAAAGGTCTCCATTTCCTGCTTTTACTCTCTATTTGGGTGGGTGGAAGTTGAAAGTGCTGAGATTTGTTTTGTAGCCGGGGATCCAGGAGGGTGGCCACCCAGTAACTGTTGTTCGTTTTGATGGCCTTAATGCGAGGATCATGTTGGATGGAAATGGTGCATCCAAGAATCTTGTGAGAGAATGGAGCATTGATTTCCCAAGCCTTCTGGGGTCGAGGGGGGGTACACTTGCAAATTGATCTTTCCTATCTTCCTCTCAGCCCCTTCAAATTCGCGCCTACCTCTTTCCAGGCAGGGAGTCGGGTAACGTCGGTGTCTAGGGAATACTCCTCCCTCCTTCCTCCGCTGCCTCCGGAACAGCTTCAACAAGCTGACTTGCCTGAGATGATGCACCTGAGAGCTGATGCGCCACCTTGCACTAGCTCTGGACCTGAACCACTGATTAATGAGACGACTTGTAATTGTGAAAACTGTCGGGCCTTGTGGATTGACGGAGAGAAAGCTCCGTGTCGCATAGTGTCCCGTTTCCTCCTCCGTCCGCTGGCGGGACCTGATGTTTCAGAGTGTCAAAACGATCGTTCAAGAACTAAGATCACCACCCAATGCTCAATGCTTGACAAGGGAATTGTCCACACTGACCTTTTTGGTGGCTTCTTCAAATTCTTGGCGAGGATGGTGCAGAGCTCTTTCACCCGCCTCCATCTCGGTGGCTCAACTCCCGAGTCCGCACCGCTGCTTTTCAGGCCCTTGTGTCACTTCTTACTGGTACGGCATTGCTGTGCTGCACAGAATCGCTGGAGCATGTGGAGGGTGGAATTCTGCATGTTGACACTTCAAAAGTGAGACGGTTGAAGGGGAGGACCGAGTGACGCTGCAACGCAGCCAGGCGGGCGAAGCAGTGTGCGAAAGGAGAAGTGCCACTTAGCACTTCGAGCCTTCTCTCACGCAGGCTGTCAGTCCCCGTGGTAGGCTCTTTCGAAATTTTCTGGACGACAAGGTTCATGAACATGTGACAGGCAAGGGATGTGCTCCCAGTCTACCGTTCTTAAGGGCGGCCAGCAATTTCGCCGTTATCGCACACCACCTTGCCTGGAACTAGTTTCTGGCACCCTGCCAGCGCTCGGTCTCGTTGGGGAGAAAGCCGTCCAACAGCTCCTGACACTGTGTAGGGGACGGTCTCCAAGTCTAGATTATAATTTTACCACGGCATTGGGTTCTCTGGGCACGTGATTTGCCACAGAGGACCTTGGGGGAAAAGGACCATGCACCATCCCTGCGGTTTTGACAAGAACTGTGCGCCGAGCTGAGGCCACTGTCACCCCCAGTGACCATCACCAGCTCACCAAGTGAGCTGTTCACAGAGATATAGCGACCTTAAGCCGTGCTTATCTAGTCAATGTGTCGGTGGTCAAGATGGGCCTTTTCCGGCCACGATGCAGACAACGTGCGCTTGAAATTTAGATGACCGTGGCTGGACCAGGGTACAGGGGAACGGCTTTTCTGGCAAAGAAATGCCTGCTAGGCATCTGGTATGGGGGGCAGGCAATGGGCCAGACGTGGCGGAACCAATCTGTGTCCACCAGACGGAAAAGGGCAACATTTCCAAGGCCAAAGGCCCCCTTTGGACAATGCCGACATTCAGGTTTTGGCATTTGGGATGGTTTGGGTTAAAGTGTTTTTCTGCTCCCAACTGGAAGACAGAAGGCTGGCTGTTAGACTGGCCGCTGACGGCGTGCAGGCGTCAAAACTGGCGGAAGGAGAGAGGGGTGGATGGGTCTGTGGTGGTGTGGTGTACTCGGGCGACGGTGGAGGTGAAGAGGAGGCTGGATTTCCTGTTCATGACTCAGTGAGAGGACATGGGCAGCTGACGGAACGCTTGGTGGTGCGGTGATGGAGGAGGCGGAGCAGAGGGTGTGACAGTGGTTGGAGGCCCTGGCGTCAGTCTGGACCTTTTTGGCCAAGTCGTTGCCTCCATTTCAATCATGCACTGCGCTGCCATGTGACTAGACATGTTGTGGTGGGTTAACACTAAGGTTCTTGCCTCTACTTACAATAAGTTTACGGCATAGGAGGGCATATGACATCGCGGGTGAATCAGAGGCTTGGTCAAGGAAGGCCAAGGAGATTGGTGAATCCTGAGACCTTTTTGACGGCAGATAAGCGAGGGCGGGGTTTGCGCTGAACGTGTTGGCGGAATCATATCAGCGGACTTCTGCGACCGCCCTCTCCCTTTTTGAGGCGGAACCCGTATGACACTACCCATCGTCTTCCTCCATCGTCCAGTGATGAAGCGCTCGCAAGCATATTCTGCTTAAAAAGACACGTTGGATCCGCAATGGTGTCATTATCATCATCAACACAGGTGACTTGGTCGTCCTGACATTCTGCATCCAGGAGCTGGGGTCTACAAGGCAAGAGGGAACTGGCAAGGCGTTGCCGACCGCCGGGATTTTTTGCGATTGACCGGCTTCCTTCTCTCTCTGGTGGCATCAGTAAACTGGGCCGTCAATGCAGAGAAATAATCTTCCCTCTTTGGCCTCTTGTATCTTTTTACATCCCTTCTGTCCCCATTCCGATTTTGTCATCAAAGAGGTCTTGAGCAAAATGGGATTATCCCAACAGTGGTGGTACCACGAGTTGACATTTGGGGCTGCTTCATGTTGGACAGGATGCTGTGTTGCTGATGAAGACTTTGTGGGATTCACAGGGCCCTGACCAGCGATGGACAGGCCTGACGGTCCTGAACTGACGATCCGCTGGCATGCGTGTTGTCGCAGCACTGGAAGGAGCACCTTCTCTCCGTACCTCTACCTACCATGTCCATATCCCCCTCTTTGCTCGTTACCACTGAATTTCGGCTTCATGTTCAGAAATATAAAAATTTGAGGAAGGTATGGAAGAGTTTTGGAAAGTCTCTTTTTAAAAAGACGGCAAATCACAGCTATCTCAAATCCCTACAAATCAAACAAAATTGCTGGAATTCAAATATACTGCAAAGCTGGCCTGCGGCCAAAGTGAAAAAAACGTATCTGAAAAGTATTCGGATAATACAAGTATTTTTGGACACCTATCATATTCAACTGTGGTGACTATAAAAATTGCTGTATTCAATTTAACAGCAAAGTTGACTATCAACAAAGCAGGCTGCACAAAGTGAAATACACGTATCTGAAATGTATCCGGATATAAAAAGTTATTTATGGGCACCTATCAATTCACCTGTGGTGACTACTAAAATTGCTGGATTACAAATTTAACTATAAAAAAATATAAAAAATAAATGCAATAGTAGATCTATCAACAAAGACTGGCCTGCGACAAGTGAAAAAACAACGTATCTGAAATGTTGTGGGATATAAAAGGTATTTTTGGCACCTATCAATTCACTGTGGTGACTACAAATTTGTGGATCAAATTTAACTGCAAAGAGATCTATCAACTAAAGCTGGCCTGCGCCAAAGTGAAAAAACACGTATCTGAAATGTATTCGGATAATAAAAGGTATTTTTGGCACCTATCAATTCACCTGTGGTGACTACAAAATTGCTGGATTCAAATTTAACTGCAAAGTAGATCTATCAACAAAGCTGGCCTGCGCCAAAGTCAAAAAACACGTATCTGTTATGTATTCGTATAATACAAGATATTTTTGGCACCTTTCAATTCACCTGTGGTGACTATAAAATTGCTGGATTCAGATTTAAGTGCAAGCTGCCTCAATGAACAAAGCTGTAGTGCGCCAAAGTCAAAAAACACGTATCTGTTATGTATTCGTATAATACAAGATATTTTTGGCACCTTTCAATTCACCTGTGGTGACTATAAAATTGCTGGATTCAAATTTAAGTGCAAGCTGCCTCAATGAACAAAGCTGTAGTGCGCCAAAGTCAAAAAACACGTATCTGTTATGTGTTTGTATAATACAAGATATTTTTGGCACCTTTCAATTCACCTGTGGTGACTATAAAATTGCTGGATTCAAATTTAAGTGCAAGGTGGATATATCAACAAAGGTGGAATGGGCAAAATTGAAAATGAACACCTATCTGAAATGTATACTGATAATAAGTGGAGCTTTGCACCTAACAAAGAGACCTGCAGTTACTAGAAAAGATGTGTATCCTAATATAAGTTCAGGCTGCCCAATATCCAGGAAATATTTCAATAGAAAACTGTTAATAATAAAGCTATTGCAGTGCAATGTCTACACTAAGTCTTGGTGAACTTTATCCAGTATTCTTTATAGAGCTTGTCTGTGTTCGCCCGTGCCCCCCTCCCCCCCGCTCCCCACCTGTGACTTTACAGCGGTAGATGCTCCTTTAAAATTCTCTACCTAACTACATAAAATCTTCCAATCTCTAATCTAACTAAACTGTAGAGGTTATAGAAGAGGTTTCTCTGTGAAGAAATAGAATAATTTCGCTGAGCTGTTTGGACACAAGCAGAGCGCACGTCCTTCTGCTCTGAGACGCTGAGAGACACTGAGGCTGAACAGGAAACGCTGTTCTATGTAAAACGAGGTCATGTGATTTTTCCAGCCAATCGCAACCATACACATCCAAGTCATGACGTCGCACACACAAACTCACCCTGCTCTATTCTGTAAGCTGATTTGCTGGCCGCCAAAATGACAGGAAGCGCTGAAAATGGAGCGATCTTAATAGATGATGCAGATGATACAGATTTTAACCTAAATTATCGCATGATCTAAAAATTTCGATCAACATAAAAACTGTGCCGATTCCAACTTTGTCGAGAATAATCGCTCACCACTAGTCAGCAAACATAGGAGCACAACCCCCTCCGAGGATGAGCAGCAAGTAATACACATACGTCAGGATCCCACAGCAATAATACTGTAGATTGTAATTACATTTATAAATGCAAAATTGGAGGTTAACCTAATCACGAACCCCACCCGAATACAATGTAAAGAGGACTCTATGTTAGTGTTCTCAGAGGATGATGGCTGCCGGTCACCAGAAATGGACACACAAAACACCAGCTTTAAAGTGGGGACAGAAAAAGCAGCAGCAGATATTTTAATGAGTTTTAATTTAAAGGGAACCTGTCGCATAGATTATGCCCCCTTGCTGAGGACAGCACAAGCTAGTGTCAGACCTGCTGTTTCCAGCGCTGTGTCCATTATTCTGTAAGATTCTGCAGTTTTAGAGCATTTAATGCTCAAATCTTATTCATGAGCAGGTGTTAGCCCTGCCCACCAAAGGTTAGCCCCGCCCACTGACAGTTATTCTCATGTTTCTACCTATTCAAAGTAATCGGTTTATCAGTTGAGGTGGGCAGGGCTAGCCTCAGGTGGGCGGGGTATGAAAAACTGACTCTTTTTTCATGACTCTTTTCTGGCTGAAAACTGCAGGTTTGAGCACTAAATACTCTAAAACTCCAGCATCTTACAGAATAAGGGACACAGCGCTGGAAACTACTTATGTTTATAGCTGTTGCCAAGTGATACGACCTGTAGTTCAGTTTCAGTTTTCTGATCAGGCTTTCTCAGTTCCAGCACTAGGAAGGTGAGCTATGTTTCTATGAAGCAACAGGGGATGAGAAGTAACTAGGAGTTAATGTGAGGGCTCTGCAGTGAGGGATCACAATAGAAGATACATAAGAGTGTGAAGACTTCCTCTTCAGCAGCCAGGGGAATACAGGAGAGGAGAAGAGTCTACAATAGATGTCAGCAATGTATGATGGGAACTGTAGTCTGCTACCCATACGAGCTGCTGCTGAAGCCAAGTCCACTCTTGTTGCACATAAAGTACAATAGTATGATAACAAAAAGTAATTCTACACATTTAGGATATAGGATTGGTATTATACAGTTGCTGTGTGTAAGCACCCTGCAGCCTTCTTTCAAGGTTTTCTGTCCAAATGTTGGAATACCCAATTATTGTATGGATTTGTCAAACTTTATGTCAATAAAGCTTAACCCCTTACGATATCTGATATCCTGGTAAGTCATGATGCTGATAAGGGAGTATGGAGCATGCTCACATGCTGAGCCCGCTCCATACTCGGCAGGAAACAGATGAATAATATTAATACGTATGTAGCTATGTAAAATTCTGGATCCTGGCTGGTGGAGGCTCTGGGGTCAGAGATGGGGTCTCCACTGGAGCAGATTGGTATTTGCCTTGTGGTTTCCATGGCATTAACCAGTGGTGAGACTGGGCTTAAAGTCCTTGTCTCTCTCCCTCACCCACATTTTCCCCACCCTTGGTTGAACTTGATGGACACGTGTCTTTTTTCAACCGTACTAACTATGAATATTACAGCAAAGACCTGCGGCTACCGGCTCCTATCCCTGCTGTTTAACCATTTACAAATCATGAAGATCACAGCTATGACATGTAAATGAGTGAGGAATGATGCTATGCACCATTTGTATGCTGGATCAGCCCTCCAGAGACAAGATTGCAGGTGGGGCGTTTT